>MU621335.1:0-25023 GCA_025399215.1 Globomyces pollinis-pini | reverse complement strand
ATATCCGCTGAGCCAGTAGCAGCTTCAACAGTACCATCCGGTAATGCAAAGAATTGGGTCACAACGGTAATTGTACCTGGATCGTCATGATTCAAACCAGCCACCAACAACGCTACACTATTAGAATGATCATTCCAAATCACCTGGTTCACAATCATTATTGGCTTGAAAGTGAATGTACCCTTGTGGAAAGAAGGAAGCAAATCCGGCTCCAGCATTATTTATCATCACTTTTCCACCATTTTCAGGAGCAAATCCCATAGTAATATTCTTACCCTTGACAATGTACGCAGCTTCGGTACCACGAGGATGTATATGAGGTCGATTGACTCCACAAGGTTCCAATGAAATCACCGCAAGTGCAATCTTGTGAGTACGTACAGCAGGTAACGTTGCAGCTGATAATAAAGCAATACTTCCACCATCACCCTTTGATACCACTTTTGGATTGATTCCAACATCAAGAATGAAATCGTTTGCTTGAAATTTTGATAATCGTTCCACTTGAGTCATCTCCCCTTGCGTTCCTGTTGATTGACTTTTCACCAAGCATAGTGTGCTGAATAAACTTATCACTTTCATGATTTTTATGATTGATAAGTTTGTAGATCTGAAAAAATTCATTTCAGTCGATGTTGAACCGTTCCGCAGTTTACAACCGTGCACAATGAACCCTTTTTGGTAAATTTTTGAAAAATAAATGTGTCTTACAATAGATTTGATTAGATTTGAATCTAATATATGATTAGATCCAACCTTGATTCCAAATAAAGATAAATTCATTTGTTGAATTCAATTAAGAGTTAATGAGTGTACACAAATATTTCGGTTGGATTGTTCTGGTAGGAAATAAATAAACAAAGGATGCACAACCAATTCCGATACTTACGTGAAACTGATATACTCATGGAGGTGCTTATGGAACAATTAACCATACCATCAGTTGCATAATTGTAATACAATTCCAAATTTATTATTCTCATCATTACAATGGTACACTCTTAATATTTTCAAAATAAAGCAAGTCACTTTAAAGAGTCAATTTCTTTAACGCAGGAAAATCTTCATGTAACTCATCAAGAAGGATAGCACGCTCTTCACCATTCTTTGGTATTCCTGCACAGTTTTCCGGAATTATCCAATACACTTTCATAGGTTTCTTTACCAAAGATCCAAAACAGAAATCCAACCACATTTTACAGTTTTCACTGTCTGTATCGTTTTTTGGAAACGGTTGCTTTAAAATCACTTGAAAAGCCATCAATACTTCTTCAAAAGGAACCTAAATCAAAAAATCTAAATCGTTGTTTTTACCTCCTCCTTATAAATCAAGCGCGATGACTGATGTAAAAGAAATCACAAGAGTTCCGTTCCTGGATCTTTAGTCTAATTAACAAGTTCGATTTTCTTATCAATTAACAATACAAAGCTACAAGTTTACGTGACGATGATAGATGGGTCTCATATCAAATCATAATGTGATTAAGATTATCATATTCACGAAAGTTCTCATATATCCAAAACGTAAAATTGTGAACCTCAAGTTAACAGAAAACGAACGAAGATATATGATTTGTGTGAAATCTAAAGCCAATCTGTAATAGTGGATCTGTTGGAAATACCTGGAGAATTGTGGTGTGAGGTGCACAAATTGACATGGAAGATCTCTTTTGGAAACTCCACTATAAGAGAGATATATAATGTTTTGTTTTGAATTGTATCCCTATTCACACTAAATTTTCTTTACTTTATATATCGAAATATCGTAGTGGTATAATAGTTTCGTTAAATCTGTTACATTGTTGTGCAGTTTCAGAAAGTTGTAACAAAAAGTAGTTGAACTTCCTAAAAGAAATAATCGCTCATCTTTATTATGTTAAATGGATCCCTTTTATAGTAGAGAGGATCGGGTCGGTTGGTTCTTTATGGAAGAATTCAGGGTTTAGATCGAGGCTTGAAAAACTGCACTTCAAATTTGTGAGGGATTACGTGCAGGGACGTTTGACCAGTTATCTTGGTGTTCTTGGACTTAGCCGTTAGCAGGATTGCTCGTGATTGGTTCACCTAACAAGAAAGTGACGTTTTGATTAGCTGGTTTACCAGCTTCCTAGCGTTTTGATTAGTCCATTTTCGAAATGTCTTGAAAACGAACACCACCCATAGTAAACACAAAACAGTAATGGTGAATACTGCGTCAAACAAATCTGACGCTGGCAAATCAATCTTATATGCTCAATGGAACTTTGATACCCTTCCATCTCTCTTCTTCCGTGTTCCAAGTATGCATGAATGAACCCAATTACATTGAATTTCATGCAACTTTTTTTTAAAATCAGTTGCAATAGTACAAAAGCATTTTGTTCAACTAAAGCTGGGAAGCAAAACCTATCAGCCAGCACAAGTCTCGGCAGAAAGCTGTGAAAGTGTCTATGATTTCCTTAATGCATGTAATGCCATTGAATTAAATCAAAAATTTTCCCCAGGTACTCAAAAAATACGACGTTGGTGAACTTGTTCTCTTTGAAGCTGATGGAACCACGAAAATCAGTGCTATGGATTCTATGGGCCAACTCAATGAAAAGAAAATGCCGTTAGTTGTTGTTGTGGAGCAAGTAGAAGGTATTTTTAGTATTCTTACAATAGCGTTGGTTGATATGGATCAAAGTGCTTCATCAACGCTACAAATTGAAGAAAACAAAACAGCAATCAGAGAGCTACAGGAATTAAGCAAGAAATTAGAAGAATCAAACAGCAAACTACAAGAATCAACCAGCAAACTAGAAGAATCAAGCAGCAAACCATTAAAAATCTAAATCTTGTCGTGACAAAATAGTCATTTAATTTTTTGTAACAACTTTTATTCTATTATATATATTTTTAATCTGTATTTGTAAGTAGTAAACCTGTTTGATATTCAAATTGAGATTTTGCTAATAATGAAAGGGCCAATGTAAGAAACAGAATCAAGAATGATTTCTAAATGAGCCGGGAACAATTTCACAGATTCCATTGGTATTGAGCTTTTGCATTTCCACAACCTTTTGAGCATCTATAGCTTCATCATTTTCCCCAATCCATAGACCATAACAATTGATTTTTTCAAACTGAAAGAATGGATTGGATGGTGTGAGCGCGTTTGCCATCTCCACTGTGTTAAATTGAACATACCGCATATCTTCTAATACTGAATCTGGGTAGTTAAACGTAACAGCATTGCTGTGACCAAAAAGAAGTCCAAATGTCATGGTGTTAAATAGTGGAATTTTGGCAACTGCGAATGGTGATTCACTCTGCTGCCATGTTTTTGACAGAATCCAATATAAATGACTTTTGGAATTTAGTTTCTAATTCGAATCTGATTTTGCTAATAGAGTCTAATCAGATTAAAGGCAGCTCTCCGTGCCAGACTTCATACCAAACTATAAAATTTTTATTTGGTCCATTCAAATTGTTGAAAAAACAATGACTTATCATCTCCGATTCGGAGATAGCAATATTGTTCAAAAATGGCTGGGCAGTAATGATGTATTGCTTGTGAGTTGAAATTTTAGGAGCGCTCTCTGATACCAAGTTCTTTCCTAAATTGAATCAGTAGTTTTTTAGTAAAATATTCCTGAAGTTGCTCAAAAGAATCGACTTCCATGGCATCAAACTACGCTTGAATCAATCACGTCATAAGGGAATGGTTTATAGATGAATGCATACTCTATGAACCAATTTTAAATGATAATCACTTCAATTAATGACAGGTTATCAGTCCAACGGTATCATAATGATTGATTGATTCGAGTAAAAACTGTCCTCTTTTCAAGTTGATAGTGGCGCATAAAATAGGCAAAAAATATCAATGTTTTACTTTCCCAGAAAAATGTCGAATCTAATGGAAAATGCCGATAGAAGAGTCAACGAAGCAGCTGAAAGTCTTAGACGAGCAGCTGAAAGTCTTAGACGAGCTGAAGACATACTCAATGCCTACATACAAGGAACTATCACTTTACCAGGAGTCACTTACCAAGACCTCAGGGACGACGTCACTGCTTGTAGAGCAGTATTAGCAGGTGCCCAGACAGTATTAGCAGGTGCCCAGAGAAACTTCGACAATACTCTTGCAGCACAAAGCGCAAGAATTTCGGCTGGTGTAATAGCAGAGCAAAGAATCACCAAACTAGAAGAATCAAACAGCAAACTACAAGAATCAAGCAGCAAACTAGAAGAATCAAACAGGAAACTACAAGAAACTGTGTCAAACTATATCCAAAAAGCAGAAACTATTCAGATTTCCAAACTCACCATTGACAAGCTTGAAAATGACGGTTTTACTCTTATTGCACGCTCAGTCAGCTCAATCAATGATTCAGATTGTCAATTACCAGAAAGATTTGACAACTTTCAATGGCCCGTAACGAATAGCGAAAATGATAAAAGAAACAAGGACGCATACCTGGAATACCTAACAGCGTTTACCGAATCATTCACCGAACCATTGAACCGTCTAAAAGTCAAGAGTTCAATCGAATCACCCCATCTGAACACAGTAGTTGGTATCAACCCACATCATTTGAATGGAGAGGCTGATTTGTATGTGATGCCCAGTGTTTGCCGTTTGGTTAGTAGAAACCAGTTGACAATGGTTTTTGAACTGAAGCCCAACAATATCAGTACAAATAACGTGGCACAAGCGATTGGATATGTTATTGCCGCAAATTCGTTATTTTATGTTCCAGGTCGTCCTTCTCCTGTTGGTGTATTATCGGACTTTATTGACCAGTGGTTTTTGATTTGGATTGGTAAAGAGGGAGAAGTGTTCTATGCTAGTGTAGAAGAAGATTCCAAAGGTAATGAAAAAATACTTACTCGCCGAACCGCAATGTTCTACATAAAAAAACATCTGGAGAATTATAACCGATTATTAAATGATGAAGTATTTAAAAAACGCAGAGCGGAAAATTTTGGATGGGCATTTGATGGATTTGAAGCTGGTATCTTGAAAAAACAAAAAATTCTAGTGGCAGAAGACAATATGTGTGATTTACTAGAGACAGCTGAAGAAGTTGCTTTATATGATATGAAGAAGAGAATGTTAGATACTCCATTATTTCAGTTTCCTCCACCTGCAGAAAAACTCTCGTATTTCTCTTAAATTTGTGGAATAAAATTGCTGTACATTTTAAATGTTTACAAGAATGGGATCTAACGCATAAAGTAGTAGTCTGGCACAAAATACTCTTAATAATTCACACTTAAAACACAGATTGCTATCTCAGATAATTTGACTTTTTCGCCAATGTAGTGGTAATTGTAGACCAAGAAAACTGCTATTGACGCATTTTATATACCAGTGAAGCTGATGGGGCAATAACCTCATTATTTATGTTTTTTGTCATGTTTTTATAGTGTCAATGCGACGTAAAAGTTATAGTTTGAATCTCAATAAAGAATCTTTTAAACAATCAAACATTCATTTAACCTTCATGACGACCAATCATGAAGCGTAATGATTGTGAGTGGGCTACTATAACAATTTGTATTTTTGCCCAATTGGTCAATACTCTCTAGTACTGAATATTTACCGTGTACGGTACTACATTATAAGTCCTATTATACTTGATCGCATTCAAGAATATCAGGAAAAGAAATGATTTTATTTAAAAAGGAAAGGTAATCCAAGTATCTATAATTTTGGGCAAACAAGAGTAAATGAAAGTCCACCCCACTAACAGTTGGTAAGAGTTTGATGTCTATATCGAGCTCAGATCGTATAGACTGAAGCTGATATACCAGTGAGAGACAAATCATCGGCCGGATAGTGGAAGGGTTAAAGGTGAGGGAGGACTTGGTACCAATGATTTAATCGCTCCAATCTAAATGTTAGATATAGTAACAGTAGTAGTTTTAGTCTTCATCCCGTCAGACAAGGAACAGAGAAGGACGGGATGGAGACTAAAACTATATCCAGAATCTTGAATCTCTTGAATGTCATGTTGGTTTTGCCCAGTTTCTGATGGAACAGGGGTTTTAGAACGTTGAATACTAAAAGTTACACGTATCCAGAGATTGCTCGCAAAATCTATCTGGCTCACAATGATATCATATACCTGGAAGACTAAGCTCTCTCTGAATAGCGTGAATGTATGCTCTGAAAGTAGTTAAAATTCGCCATATTTAGAATGATACGATTGAAAGTCATTATTTATCTGGCTTATATTAGGGTTGCGTGGGATTATTGATGTGAGTAAATATGAGACTAAAAAATTGTTATACTTTAATTTTGATCTAATCTGACGATGGTGGGAGCGCGTATTTCATTCACCAGAAATGAGTTGAAGTTGTTGTTAGTGATATATAATATTTGACTGTAAGTGAGAGTTTTGAAGATACTCTAGGATAGATAGAGTTGTAAAAAATTATGTATTTATGTTAATAGTATTATAATTGAAATATTCTGAATTCTTCAAAATGAATGCTATATTCATAGTCTAATATGAATGGGTTCAAAATTTAATAGCTTAGAGTATATTACAATCAAACGAAGTGATACGACATTGACATTAGTCCAATTTTTCAAACATTTCTAATCTCTTCAATACCACAGATTTACTAAAATGAATATAAAGAAACAAACCTAATTTCTTGTATCTCTCCACCCAAGTAAAGTTCATCTAAAATTGCATAAACTCGATAAAACTATGAATGAATAGAATTAAATACAAACATTAAAAACCAAATCTAATTCACAAACATTTTTAAAAAATGTATCTAAAATTTCAACAAAGAAATGAATGGATTCCAAATATGCTAATTCATTATCATTAGTATCGACACAAAAACAAAAGTAAAGACCAGCATATCTTCGATAGATGATTTTATGATTTCGAAATTCAACAAAGTTTGAATGGTTTTTGGCATCTCTAGATGCTACTAGTTTATGAATTTCTGATTTGAGTTTTAGTTTTTCATCTTCTTCTAGATGGTTATACCATTTAGATAGTCTTGTTTTTCCTTGTCGGTTTTGAACTAGAATATATCGAATCTGGTAATGTTAAATTTTGATGTTTTGTTTACCATTTTGAAAGTATTTTTGATGAGGAAAATTTGAAGACAATTGCACTGTTGATGTCACTATAAGAACCATTTACATTAACAATGAAATCATTCCTTGTTTAATAGCTCAATGATAATAGTTTATTAAACGTCTCTCAATTGAATTTGTAAAAATTGCATTCAAGTAACACTTACTTAAAGTCAACTAGTTCAAGAAAAAACATTCATGAAGAATCTAATGATATAGTTTGGAGATTTTGGTCCAATCAAAAATTTACATTTAACGAAGAACTGGTTATGTAAATTGTGATTTTGCATTTGTCCGTGGAGCCAGTA
Source organism: Globomyces pollinis-pini (assembly GCA_025399215.1). NCBI lineage: Eukaryota > Fungi > Chytridiomycota > Chytridiomycetes > Rhizophydiales > Globomycetaceae > Globomyces > Globomyces pollinis-pini. The sequence continues at coordinate 17,646 of MU621335.1, read as the reverse complement.
ATGCCTCAACTCACGATTAGACGTTAGATATTCTTATTTCTTACATAGCCTACTTGAATAGGGCAGAATTTTATATGGTGAAGTTGCCATATATTAAGATTACTAATGGAGTAAGAACTAATACTACTAGCACATACTAGAGGTATATAACTTTCGTTTAAATAGAGAAGAATAATTAGGACAATTGAACGTGGCCACTAATACACGTCAACTATTCGTATCATGCAAAAGTTCAATAATGTTCACTGATGTCAATGAAGAGATATCAGCAATTTGATTCGAACGGATATCAAGAGTTTTCAGGTATTTCAAAGATGCCAATGGTGATACATCAACAATTTGATTATTCTGTAGAATTAGAGTTTCAAGGTAATTTAAATATGTTAGTGGAGAAATATCAACAATTTGATTTGAGCTGAGATGAAGAAATTGAAGATTCTTTAAAGATTCTAATGGAGAAATATCAACAATTGAATTGGAGTCGAGAAAAAGAACATATGGGTTAAAGGTTGAAGATTTGAATGAAGAAATATCCATTATTTGATTCCCTTCCAAACAAAGTTCTACAAGGTTGACTAATGATGTCAAAGGAGAAATATCGACAATTAAGTTGGAACTAAGATAAAGATGATTTAGGTTAACTAAATTTCTCAAAGGTTCAACATCAATTATTTCATTTTGATAGAGAAAGAGTTCTCTAAGGTTGATTAACGATGCCAATGGATATATATCATCAATTTCATTTTCTTCTAGAGAAAGTTCCTGAAGTTTAGTTAAAGGTGCCAATGCTGTAATATCTACTATTTGATTCGAACCGATATAAAGTTTTTGAAGGTTGATCAAAGATTCCACTGGAGAAATATCACTTATTGCATTCGATCCAAGAGAAAGTTCTTTAAGGTTCACTAATGATTTTAATGGGGAAATATCAGCAATGTTATTTGAATAGAGATTAAGAACACTAAGGTTAATTAGAGATGGTAATTGAGAAACATCATCAATCCGATTTGAACAAAGGTAAAGTTTTTCAAGTTTGATCAAATATAACAATGGAGAAACATCATCTATTCGATTCGAATGGAGGTAAAGATGTATCAGATTTTTGAATATTTTTAAATCAGTGTAGTTAAAGTTTCGTTTCGTAACTTTTATAGATTGAATATTGTTTTTGATTAAATCGGGAATCTCATCCAGATTAATTCCATTTTGAATGATTAATGTTTTACTTTTCGCAAACAGTTCATTTCTTATGGGTGAAAAGAGTTTAGAAGCCATTGAAAACTGAGTGATATCTTTTGGGCAGCACCAAGCGGCTATTTGATAAAGAATTTCAATAGGAAGATTTTGAATGTTGGTAGGAGGAAAAGAGTATGGTTTTGAAGTAATCCAGAACATGTTCAGTATTTGAGGAAACGAAAAACCTGATGTGGCACTTCAGGTGTACAATTACACTGTATTTAGGTGATCTTAAGAGAAATACCACAGGAAACTATCCAATTCTAAAAATGGAAATGTTAATGGGACTCTATATGGCACTGAAATAATCCCAACGATTGAACTGCTACAATAAAACACTTATCAACAACGTCTACTTAACTTCATATACTTAGTAGCGGTACGAATTATTCAACATTGTAAGTTCTTATTTATTTCGGCATTGGATAGGAAACAAAATCGGTATCTAATCTTTGTAAAAGATATTCAACTTCCACCACCTTTGTTAAAGGAATGACAAATTGTTCATAAATAGATGCTACAGTACTAGGTACCAATCTTAGATGCGGCATAGAACCACCATCTCCGTCTGCAGTTTCGTTTTGATCATCAATCTGGATTATTAGAAAAGAGTATGATACCTCCATTCCATAAATTAAAGCCTTTTTTTTCAACCTTCGGAGTAATTTCTCTTCAACTGCTCTGTTTGTTAATAATTCCATGATGCCATCACGGTCTTTTGCCCTAATTAGATCCACGTATTTATCATGAAGTTTAGGGTCGTTAAATTTAGCTTCAGCTACAAACTTTCCTAATATTAAAAGAGTGTTCTGTACCAAAATGAATTCTTCTTGATAAAGTTTGTAATACTTCAACATCTTTTGTAGCAGCTGAACCATAATTATGATCGATACCCTCCTTACAAATAGCAGGTACGATACTTTGAATGTATGTATCTAGAATATCATTGTTTACGTTTACGTTATTTGGAGCTAGTATAGGTGGAAAAGGTAATTCTGGTAATACTGGATCATTTAATGGAGAAGTGAAAGGGTATTCATCAGGACTTGAATAACGTCTTACTTTTGAATGAACACATTCTACTTGATGTAAGAAGTATAATAAGAAAGTATCTTTAATTTCTTTAAAATGATTTTTGATATAAATAGGATTATTAGTAGCGAATTGAGAACGTTCAATTAAACCTAAGATTAGTTTTTTTTTTTAAAAAGAACCTTTATGATTAGAGATACCAGTTACCGAAAATGATAGAATCTTCTAATCGGACTAATTCATTCCTAATTCTAGGTAGAGTAATTCCATCACTAAAATTCATTTTTTTAAAAAAGGTTGAAATGGACTATTCAACCCTCCTAGGGTTATTTTGGATTGGTATTTTTTCTTTTTTTTTATCAATTTCAAAATGGTAAAAAAAAAAACAATAATAATGTTTAGTCCTTGTTCATCCTAGTTGAATTAGCTACCGGATACACTTTGTTCGAAAGAATTCAATCAGATGAAATATCACAGGAATTAGAACAATTACAAAAATCTGTAACTGATATCTCAAAATTCTCAAAAATGGTCAAATTAATCTCTTTCGCTCCTTTTCGTTCTGCCGCTCACGCTCTAGAAAATGCTAATGATGTCTCAGAAGGTATCATGAATGCTCATTTAAAAGCATTCTTGGAAATGAATTTGGCAAAGGCTGGTAAAAAATCAAAAGTTATACTCGGGGTCGGTGAATCAAATTTAGGTGGTTCCATTAAAGACGGTTTAGGTTATGATTGTCAAGTAAATGATACTGTTCGTGAATTGATTCGTGGAATTCGTTTCCATGCTGATAAATTATTGAAACAATTGAAAGATGGAGATATCTCTCGTGCTCAATTAGGTTTAGGTCATGCTTATTCTCGTTCAAAAGTAAAGTTTAATGTCAATCGTGTGGATAATATGATTACTCAATCCATTTGTTTACTCGATCAATTAGATAAAGACGTGAATACCTTTTCAATGAGAGTCAGGTAATTTTAATCAAGCTAAAGTGGTAGAGAATGGTACGGATGGCACTTTCCTGAATTGGTGAAAATTATTACTGATAATGCTATTTACGCTCAATTAGTAAAATTCATCAAAAACAAATCGGATTTAGTTGCCGATCAATTAGAAGAATTGGAAGCCATCACTGGTGATGCTATCACTGCAAAACAAATCTTGGATGCTGCCAGAGCTTCTATGGGAACTGATATTTCTGAAATTGATATGATTAACGTGTTAAGCTTTGCTGATCGTGTCATCTCATTAACAGATTATCGTAAATCCTTGTATGGTTACTTGGTAAACAAAATGCACGCAGTCGCTCCTAACTTGTCTGCTCTCATTGGTGAAATTGTTGGTGCTCGTTTGATTTCTCATGCTGGTTCTTTGACCAACTTGGCAAAGTATCCTGCTTCTACTGTTCAAATTTTGGGTGCCGAAAAAGCATTGTTCAGAGCACTCAAGACTCGTGGAAACACCCCAAAGTACGGTCTCATTTATCACTCTACCTTTATTGGTCGTGCAGGCCAAAAGAACAAAGGAAGAATTTCCCGTGTACTTGCTAACAAGGTCTCTATCGCTTCTCGTATTGATTGTTTCATTGACAACCCAACAAGCAAGTTTGGAGAATTACTTCGTGAACAAGTTGAAGAACGTTTAAAGTTCTACGAAGAAGGAATTGTTCCACGAAAGAATTCTGAAGTCATGAGCCAAGCTATGAAAGAAATTGGTATTGACATGGAAATTGACGATGACGATGAAGAGGATGAAGTTGTTCCTGAAGGTATACTAACCATTTCTAATGATCTAGTTGTAACTCCAAAGAAACGTAAATCAGAAGAAGAAGTCCCAAGCTCAACCAAATCTGACAAGAAAAAGTCAAAGAAAAAGTCAAAAGATACTGAAGTGGTGACTGGTAAAGAAATATAGCTTTTTAATTTTTAGTGACTCCAAAGAAGGAGAAATCAGAAAAGACTGAAGAAACTCCAAAGTCAGAGAAGAAGGCCAAGAAGTCTAAATCAGACTCTGCAGTTGAATCACCAGAAAAGAAGAAGAAGAAGAAGAAATCAAAGGCTGAATAGATGCTTTATTTTTACATATAGTCTATCATTTTCGTATTTTGCTCACTTGAATAATAAAAATCAAAATCTTCTATTATTTGATTCCATTTTAACAAAAGTATTTGTTAATTCCACGTCACTGAACACATGTTCAAAGTTGCATAAGAAACCGATAATCATTGAATGGCGATTTCGACTACGACATCAACCCAACACACCGCCATGACCTCCATCAACACACCACCCGCCATGACTATCAATTTCACACTTGCCTGTGAAATTGAGGAGTTTTCCATTCTTGAGGCGGAGAGTGTGTGACTTGATGACAACATAACGTTTCAGTTTGAATTATAAACTAAAAGTTTTTACCCAATACAAAATATGCCAACTCATCATTTTAAGAAACCAAAGACGGTAAAAGAAAGGTTTAATCAGTGGAAGTCAGACTTGGATCGAACACAAGGTTATGAATTGGAATCCAGGTTAGCAAGACACTTTGATAAATTGGAACTAAAGAATATAAACCTTTCAATCAAGAAATTAGAAAAATTGAAATTAAATCAAAATTGTCTTGATTTAGGTGATATTACATTTCCAACTCAACAAGACCGTCAATTTGCTATCAATATGAAATTAAAATATTATTCAAATTCAAGAGATAAAGTATTGAAAACTATTAAAGAAAATGAGGATTCATTACAATCTTGGATAGATGCTAAAAATCAACAACGTTCAACTGTAGATTCTTATTGGACTCATTTTTGGAAATCTAATTGGAAATCTTTAAAAAATCGTTTTAAAAAAGAACCCGTTTATGTGAATCCACCAAACGTTCAAGGAATTTTGATTCGATCAACTACTACTAAATCAAATGATATTGAAAAGATTTGTAGAATTAAATTTGCTGATACCGTTCAAGAGATTATATTTGATGCTGATGATCGTGTGGATGAATTATTAAGTCCTAATAGTCGATTTTCAAAGGATAATCATGAAACCATTAGTTTACTCTCTGCTTCTCGTACCAATTCAACGAATTCTGAAGAGACACTTGATTCTACACTTGTAGCTGAAGTTCCTATACCAAAGACATGTAACATTAAAGTGGATACCACAACCAATCATTTACAATCAGAACAATTTGTGGAAGTTGTTTGATTACCATATAATTTATGTTTTAGATTGATTGTATATTCGAAAGTGTGTCAATATTGTGATCTTTCAAATCTCTAATTTTTTTATTAGTGCATTTCAATAAACTTTTTTTAAATCCTAAATTTCCTTCTTAAAAAAACTTTGTATGTGAATAGTGAGGATCAAGTCATTCATGTTCTTTGCATGGGAATAGTGAGGATCAAGTCATTCAATTGAGGGATTGAACTTTGAGAATTTTATAATTTTTTTCTCTAAACATTTCAATAATGGAAGATCTTGGATTTTTTGCTCCACAAGAACCGACATTAGAAGAACTTGAATCTATGGATGTAGATCTTGAAAATGATCAAGAAGAACTAGATGAATCCAATAAACTAGTAAATACTATGGAAACTGAAGAGGATGATATTGCTCCTGAAGTTACCCCAGATATAATTGAAATCGATACTAGTGAACTGGCAAAGATCTGTGCAAAACATTGGAAAGTTCATGATAAAATCAAATTCAAATCAAATGTCGTTGATGATATTTGGAAAAATCATTTACAACAATCTCAATTTGCATTAAAACAAATCATCCTCTTGGAATTCACTCATTATCTGGAATTGGTAATCTTGAATGGTTCTAATTTGATAGTATCTATGGCCACACTTTGATCCAAATCACTGTACAAATGAACACATTTTTTCAATTGCTTTACTTGTAAATGAAAAATTTCGACAAAATAGTATTGGAATATGGACAATATTTGAAAATGATACTGAAAGATTTTCAAAATTCTTTGTAAAATTACTAGAATTATTGATTTTACCACTCAACCAAAACCAAATAGATTTAAAAATTCGTAATATGTTGTTGACTTTTTTGATCCATTCATTTGCATCATTGGAAATTGATTTTGTTCGTACTGAATGTTTAAAATTAACTACTATTGGAATTTGGACAAATATTTGTGATGAACGTCGTGAAATTGAAATCAACAAAGATGAAAGTCGAGTTAAATTATGGAAACGTGTTCAGAAAAAACTCAATTCCGGTATTTATTCTTGATTTATTTATATTAGGTAAAGAAATGGTAAAGAATCAATTAGCATTTGATCATCAATTCCTCAGTAAAATGATCATCATTTTTTATCAAACTATGGATAACATTATTGGTGAAAAAATTGATCCAGATTCATTAGCGTATTGTGAAAGATTTCTTGAATTTTTGATTGATTTATTGGCACAATTACAAACCAGACGTTTTTTCAATATTCTATTTCAAGATCATTTGGTTATTCCAACATGTTCAAACAGTCAACTAGTTCAGCTATTGAATCAACAAATGAAATCCAAAAACAATCGTTATAAAACGAGCCTGTTTTTAAAACAATTCAAAATTCTTCAATTTTATGCTATATTTCAAATTGATGATATTACTGGAATGCCTTTGAACCGTCAAGAAACTTTGGATAGACAACACAAGAAAATGGCTGATATTCAAAAATTATGTTTTGTGAATTTTAAAGATGAATTGAAGGAATTTGTATTTGCCAGTGTTGCATCATTAGAAACTGCCAAAGGTTTCAAACAACATTTTGAAAATGTATCTGATGAAACTATTATAGAATTTTGTAAACATATTGGTATTCGTACCATCCCATTATTGGAAAAACAAGGAAAACGATATCCAATACCGTTCATTTTAGATGCCATTGTCTATCAATTACAACGTCATCCGACACAGTTAGAATTGATCAATTATGAACCGCTTTACCCTGATGAAGTAATATTTTTTTTTTTGAAATCTTATCCTTTAGAGTTTTATGTTTGATGATGTTACCATACCTCAAAACCGAAAATTCACTAATCAGCATTGTCAAGCTATACCAAAGTTGAATATTCAGTTCTTGACCTTCCATGATTATTTGTTGAGAAATTTTCAATTGTATAAACTTGAAACTGCATTTTCTATTCGACAAGATATTGAAGATGTGGTTCTTCGACTGAATCCTCGGTATAATCCCGACCATGTTGCGAAATATGACCAGACTGTATTTGGAGGATGGTCAAGAATGGCTGTACCGTTAAATCAAGTATTTTATTCTAATGTTAATAATGTTTTCATAGCTTCAAGTTGAAGATATTGGTCAACCTCGATTAACTGAAATCACACCTTCGTATGTGAAGGCAGATATCACATATTCCTTGGATAGATACTCACCACAGATCAAGAGTGAATGGGATTCATTAAAAATGCATGATACTCTCTTTTTAGTATCACTACAAATGTTACCTGATTTGGAATCTCAATCGATATCGGTCAAGGAAACAACAATGAGTGGATCAGATTTCCGAAAGAAATTTGGAATTAAACATATCAGAGGGTGTGAAGTATTTCAATTACTCTCAGATGAAGGAGATCCAATCTATAACTTTGAAGCGGGTAAAGAGTTGAATGAAAATGGTGAAGCTAAAATCGCATCCAACAATCGAACAATACGTGTATTACTAGACACCAATCAATACCATATTGATACAAAAGGACATCCAAAAGGTGACCCATATGAAATCTATGGAACCTTTAATGTTTTGGTAAGAAGAAATGCATCGCAAAATAATTTCAAATCTGTATTGGAAACTATTCGAGATTTGATGCAAAGTGAATTGGTTGTGCCTGATTGGTTACAAGATGTTCTGTTAGGATATGGTGATCGATATCGAGCGCATTACACTCATATGGAGAATCCAACACAAACCATTGATTTTGGATACACTTTTTTGAACTGGAACCATGTAGTATCAAGTTTCCCTGATAAAGTAACATCTTTTGTGTTTAATTTTTAGACTGTTGTTCCGGTAAAGGAGAAAAAGTCACCTGAACTTCGACCTCCTTTCCTTGTTACTTTCCCAACATCTGATTTTAAAGAGTTGCAAGAAACCAATGAGGATAATGATCCTAAGCGCAAACGGAATGGTAATGATGAAGAGGGAGATGTCATCAAGGTGAAAAGTTACAAGTTCAAGTCATTTATTGAAAATCCAAAGATGAATACTTTACCGTTTACCAAAGCTCAAAGTAAGTGTTGAAATAATTAATATTGGTTAGTTGAAGCTATTCGCTCAGGGTGTTCCACTGGTTTGACTTTGATTGTTGGACCACCGGGTACTGGTAAAACTGATGTTGCAGTTCAGATCATATCAAACCTTTATTTGCAATACCCCAATGCGCATATGTTGCTAATTGCCAGAAGTAACCAAGCGCTCAATCATTTATTTGAAAAAATTGCCGGTTCCAACATAAAAGCAAGACACCTGTTACGTTTAGGACATGGTCAAGGCGAATTGAGTTTTGATTCTGGAGAAACTAGTTGGGGAAAATCGGGTAGGATCAATTCATTTTTGGAGTTACGATTGTCATTATTGTCGAAAGCAGAAGAACTGACTAAATCACTCGATATTTCCCCTGACCATGCTGCCACATGTGAAACGTGCTCTTATTTATTTACCAATCATATTGAAAGTCGGTGGTTGATGTTCAAAAAAGATGTATTGGATCAAAAATCGAGTTTGGAAGATATCAAGACTAAATTCCCATTTAAAAAATATTTTGAAGTGATTAAACCGGCAATTTTTGAAAAGCCAAAGACAGTTGAAGAATTGACGAGTGTGATTGAAGAATCCTACAAGTATATCAAAGAGATCTTCCATGAATTGGAAGAAGTTAGACCATTTGAATTGCTGCGATCCAACAAAGACAGATCAAATTATGTTTTGGTGAAAGAAGCTAGAATTATTGCCATGACTTCTACCCATGCATCCTTGAAAAGACGAGAATTGGTGAGATTGGGATTCAAGTATGATACTGTTGTTATGGAAGAAGCTGGGCAAATGTTGGAAGTGGAAACGTTTGTGCCTTTACTTTTGCAAACTCATGACACTGATTTGAATCGGTCGCCTCTTCAAAGAGTGATTCTTATTGGTGATCATCATCAATTACCGCCTATCGTTCAAAACCAGGCGTTGGCAAAGTACAGCAATATGGAGCAGAGTCTATTTGCTCGTTTGATTCGTTTGGGTGTGCCAAAAGTTGACTTGGATCATCAAGGAAGATCTCGTCCAACTATAACTGATCTATTCCGTTGGAATTATCCAGGATTGAAGGACTTGACATTTACCAAACCAGAATATCAGTTCAGTAATGCAGGATTTGCACATGAATATCAAATGGTGAATGTGGAAGAGTACAATGGTGTTGGTGAATCTGCTCCTAGACCGCACTTTATTCAAAACTTGGGGGAAGCAGAGTATGTGGTTGCTACCTATATGTATATGAGATTATTGGGGTATGTGAAATTAGAAACATCTGATTGTTAGATATCCTGCAGAGAGCATTGCCATTTTAACAACGTACAATGGTCAAAAAGAATTAATTTACGATGTTCTGAATCGTCGGTGTGCATGGAATCCTTTATTCCAGAAGCCTAAAGTCTCCACTGTTGATCAGTTCCAAGGTCAACAAGCCGATTATATTTTATTATCGCTAGTTCGAACTAAAACTGTAGGACATTTACGTGACATTCGAAGATTGATAGTGGCACTCTCCAGAGCTAGATTAGGATTGTATGTGTTTGGTAGATGCTCAGTTTTCAAGAATTGTATTGATTTGAAACCGTCATTTTCTCAATTATTATCAAGACCTACAAAACTACATTTGGTACTTGATGAAAAATACGGAGATGTTGGACGTAAGTTTGGTAGCGAGGCTGAGAAAGGAACGGATCATATTATTGAAGATGTGATTCATATGGGTAAATATGTTCATCAAATGACTCAACAACAAATCGAATGGATGAAGTCCAATAAGTGAAATCTTTTAATAATAAATTGATCATTCATACTAATTTTTTTTTAAACTTGGAAATGTAATTTACTAGATTCGTGTCACAAATTCATCTGACACCATACATTTTTAGTCCGTGACACTTCAGCCTTTCTATAACATCAAACTGTAAACTGCAATAATGAAAAGTCTTGCATCCAAGACTGTGTCCACTCCAAATATCAACTCAGTCAATTCTGAAACCTCTCGAATATGTCTGATAAATCGAACACGTTAAAGTGAATATATAAACATTGTGGTATTAAAATTGATTTAGATCGGATGCATCATGCTCAAGGCGAAGTCGTTCAATTAAGTGTGGCTTATTCGTGATGGTATTAATAGTGTAAACAACACGATAACAAAAGAATAAGTAGAAATATGCGACTATGGATAGCCTTCTTTGTGGTGCTGCAAGTAGCCTTTGCACAGTCAACCTTTCCATCCTTGAAATCTATTAGATATCGATTATTCAACGAATCCGATTATGACAATTTGCAAAGACCACAAATTGGAAAAGAAGCTCTTGAAGTTAAAGTACAGTTTACCGTCAATCGGTTGTCAGTTATTAACCCTATTACCAATGGTTTCGAAACTGATATGATTCTACGAGTGAAATGGTTGGATGACCGATTGAAGTTTAACGAATCTCTACAAAATGAAGTTCTGCAATTATATCCATATGAAGCTTGGACGCCTGATGTGTTTTTCGTCAACCAGCTTACTCAGATGGAAGTGGTAGACCAAGCTCTGGTATTGGAAAATAATGGACAATTAACTTGGTCGCGCCATATGATTTTATCGTTTGCAACACCTTATGATTTATCTGCCTTTCCTTTCGATACTCAGAGCTTGAACATTCGATTATCTACTTTCACCAGCTCCAACAGTTTGATAAAATTAAAGTACTTTGATGATAAAGATGGAGGATACAATTATCCGCCAATATCAAAGAAAACATTTCCTCCTCTCTGGTCATTTTCTAAAGCTGTCAATCAGTCGACGACAGTTTTAATCAAAGATGGTGGTAGCTCAAAGGATCAACTGATTCTTACAGTCGTTATTGATCGGTACTCACAAACGTACGTGATGAAATACATTATCCCATTGCTGTTCATTGGACTTTGCTCGTCGATTGGGTATTGGATTGAAGTTACAGCCTTGCCAACAAGGGGTGGGTTTTGTGTGTCGCTCTTGTTGTCGACTGTAACGTTGAATTTTGTGATGACATCTGATTTACCGAAAGTGAATTATCCAACTGCACTTGATTGGTTCATTACATCCATCTTTGTTTTTGTATTCATCGCTCTGATCGAATATGCGGTCGTTCATTACTTGACAACATCACACAAAGGAAAGCGATATATCACTCAATTTATCGATACATCCTTCCGAATCATGCCAATTCCATTACTGTTAATAACCTGTTACATTTTCATGGATAAGTCAGGGGTTGCTGGAATAGTGATGTTTTACTTTATCATGATTGCATCGGCCGGTTGGATTTTATATCGAACATATCTTTTCATCCCAATCTACAGATTTGCATCAACTAAAAACTGTGACGAAGAGACGGTCACCACAGATCAAAAACGAATGGAAGATGGTGGTGATGGAGACACTAGTAATTTGGTAATGATTGACGTGTGTACATGAGACATGCGCATTTAGTTTGAAATAAAAAGTATTTCAAGTCTGAATTGAAGTTTTGTTTTGTAATTAGCACAAACAGACTTGATACACCCCCTTTGAATTGCTAGCGTAGTAGCTTTATATTGTAAAACAGACCTGGCCAAACACGAAGAGTTGTCCTATCAAAGTGGAGTTTCAGTTGAGGTGTTGTTTGAACGGATAATTCGTAATCATAGATCTGCATTTTTTTGCCGATTCTAAAACATTTCTCTTGGGATGTCTGGTCAGTTATCTTACATTACAAAACCGAAATTCTTAAATGTTAACCAGTTTCATCAAATTTCGGTGTACAGTTTAGAAAACAGATATAGTCATTTCCTTTGAATCTTCTATACTTTAATCGTGCCGAATTTATTATTTCATAACACGACGTGAAGTTACTGTACGAAGTACAAATAAACACATTGAATATACGATCAGTTTTGTACAATCAATGGGGTTCAAGTTCCAGTGAGTTCAAGAACCCTGCAAATAGTCGTCCGCATAATTTTTAAATGGAAGCCACTTTTGTTTGAATATGGCCTATCATTCTACTTCGCCTAGGGCAATGTCCCATAGGAAGTTCCCTAAATCAACTGATTTTCAATTAATAATGGAAGTACCTACCAACGGCCATTCATTGCGTGTAACTAATCGTTTTATAGAAAGAATTCTTTTGCGTCGCAAACACTCAAACACCTTCTTCACCCAAGTTGGGTGTCGGTGTGGCTTGAATCACTGTACTTCCGACTCCCTAAACGGACACTACTATAAATGTAATGAGAAACCACAACCAGACCAAAACTAAAATACAAATATGCAATTATGGATAGCCTTCTTTGTGGTGCTGCAAGTAGCGTTTGCACAGTCAACCTTTCCATCCTTGAAATCTATTAGATATCGTTTGTTCAACGAATCTGATTACGACAATCTGCAAAGACCACAAATTGGAAAAGAAGCTCTTGAAGTTAAAGTACAATTTACCGTCAATCGGATATCGGTTATTAACCCTATTACCAATGGTTTCGAAACTGATATGATTCTACGAGTGAAATGGGTGGATGACCGATTGAAGTTTAATGAATCTCTACAAAATGAAGTTCTGCAATTATATCCGTATGAAGCTTGGACACCTGATGTGTTTTTCGTCAACCAGCTTACTCAGATGGAAGTGGTAGACCAAGCTCTGGTATTGGAAAATAATGGACAATTAACTTGGTCGCGCCATATGATTTTATCGTTTGCAACACCTTATGATTTATCTGCCTTTCCTTTCGATACTCAGAGCTTGAACATTCGATTATCTACTTTCACCAGCTCCAACAGTTTGATAAAATTAAAGTACTTTGATGATAAAGATGGGGGATACAATTATCCGCCAATATCAAAGAAAACATTTCCTCCTCTCTGGTCATTCTCCAAAACGGTCAATCAGTCAACAATCGTCACAAGCAAAGATAGTGGTAGCTCAAAGGATCAACTGATTCTTACAGTCGTTATTGATCGGTACTCACAAACATACGTGATGAAGTACATTATTCCATTGCTGTTCATTGGACTTTGCTCGTCGATTGGATATTGGATTGAAGTTACCGCCTTGCCAACAAGGGGTGGGTTTTGTGTATCCCTCTTGTTGTCGACTGTAACGTTGAATTTTGTGATGACATCTGATTTACCGAAAGTGAATTATCCAACTGCGCTTGATTGGTTCATTACATCTATCTTTGTTTTTGTATTCATCGCTCTGATCGAATATGCAATCGTCCATTATATGATAACTTCCCACAAAGGAAAGCAATACATCACCAGGTTTCTCGATACATCCTTCCGAATCATGCCGGTCCCACTGCTGTTAATATCTCTTTATATTTTCATGGACAAATCTAGCATTGCTGGAACAATATTATTTTATTTCATCATCGTTGGATTAGGTGGTTGGACTCTATATCGTGTTTCAATTTTTATCACTATGTACAAATGGGCATCCACTAAAACTGCCGATGAGGATACTGTGATCAATGAAAATCAAAAACGAATGGAAGATGGTGGTGATGGAGACACGAATAATTTGGTGATGATCGATGTATGTGTATGAGATAATCTTGGATAAAATAAAAACGTTCTAATTCAATTCACTTTGAACATTTGTATATGTCCTAATATTCCAATAATTGTTCACATGGGTCTCCCTGACTACCACTACTCATTGTCAACATACAATTGATGAAAGGTTCTTAGATTACAATGTGATGTGATGGAACTTGGTATGAAGTGTTGATTGATTGTGTTCATATCAAAGATCAAGTTCCCTAAAATTTTATCCAAAGATGCAGATCACAACTTGGAGTATTGTAGTGTTGAACATTATATATCTAACAGTTGCAAAACCAATCCATGATAGTTCGCTAGACAAACAAGTGCATTTCCCATCAAAGATGGAGTATAGTAATAAGGAGACTAGAAACGGAGAGCAAATGATCATACAACAACACAATTATCGAAGATGTATAGAGGATTTCGACAGATGCAAAAAGAAATGTAATGGTTTTGGTGCATCGTATTGTTTTCAATACTGTATTAGGAATCGCACTCGATGCTTTAATAGGGAGCATTAGATATTCAATACATTTGATTCATATCCTAATTTCGGTTTCTGGTTTGCTTTTTACATTTCGAATACAATTCCTTTCGTTGCTGAAGGATTTGTCACATGTTGATCAAAGAAATTCATTTTCGCTACATCTTGAATATCACCATGAATAGCCTTCATATGACCCAGTCAAATTTTATTCTAGTATATTTGCAGAGACTCTGGTGGCCTCAAATCTTTTTCTTTATTTCTAATGGTATGATGTACCATGAAGATCGAACCAACACATTGAAATTGAATCAACTCAAAACATCAGTTGGCACTTCATTGGGAACTTCGATTGGCCAAAAATCCAAGTCTATCACATGTTTCGGGTATCCATATCCTTCCCATTATAGTCGGACCCAATGAAGAATCAATGAGTTGAAACAGATACAAAGGAATCACTTGTACTGTACAACTCACGATAAATGGCTAACTGCACTTTTTACGTAAGCATCTAAGGTGATGTAAATGCCACCAAACGTAACACCAATTTTAATTTTAACGGCTCATTATTTTTTTTTTTTTCAACAATGAAACTTGATAAAGCATATTCTCTGAAGCAATTATATCCAGACAGAAACCAGTTGCAAGTCCAATGAATCCAAAAATGACATTCACGCGTTTGATTGACAGAGAATGGTCGTTTTCCGCTCCAATTACCCATTTTTACAGTATCACATGCGGTAACTCCCCTTAAAGGAGTGTGGCAACGGTCGAATGTAGAAATGCCCCTGAGATTTGCTGTTTCAAGTGCAGATGAAAAGGTATAAAAGTAGTTTGGCAAATGTCCAAGCACAATTCAAGAATCATGACTCAATCAGAGGATGAAATTAGATTAGCTAAATTAGGCTATAAACAAGGTTTAAAACGTCAATTCTCGGCATTACAGACTTTTGGATTGGTAAATATCTAGCGTTAATTTTGTTTAGGTTTTAACCAACTCCTCCACTCTCATTGGTGTTATTCCATTATTCTCCCAAGCTATGATTTTGGGTGGTCCAGTTGCATTCACCTGGGGTTGGTTGGTCACCGGTGCGTTTGTTACTTGCATTGGGTTAGCGTTGGCTGAAATTTGTTCCACATACCCAACTGCCGGTGGCTTATATTATTACGCTGCAAGATTAGGTGGTCCTAAATATGGACCAGTTGCCGCTTGGTTCACTGCTTGGTTCAACATTCTTGGCCAAATTGCTGGTTGTTCTGGATCCGTTTACGCAGGTGCAACTTACTTCACCATCTTTTTATCTATTATCTTCCCTTCTGTCACCATTGTCCCAACCAATATTTTCACCGTGTTTATCGTTATGATGGGGTTAGTTGGACTTCTCAATTGTACTGCCGGTATTGCATTGAAAGGATCTTCATATCTTGCTACTTTCTTACATACCGCTGGAGTTCTCTTTATTGTGATCACCTTATTTGCCACCTCCAAAGTAAAACAATCACCAAGTTTTGTTTTCACTCAATTCGTTGACGGAACCGGATGGACTGATCAAGGAGCTGCACCATTCTTTGTTTGCATGTTGGGTCTCTTGCCATCTGCTTGGTCCTTAATTGGATATGATAGTTCTGCTCACTTGTCTGAAGAAACTGAAAATGCTCATATTGCTGGACCACGAGCAATCATGTTCACCATTGGTACTTCTGTGATCATTGGTTGGATGATGATTCTTTCTTTCCTATTCAATATTAGCGATTTGGCAACCCAGCAGGCTGGAGATTATGGTGCTTTATATGCATTACCAGTTCAAATTTTCTACGATGCCGCTGGTGCACCATTAGCTTGTGTTTTCATCTTAATGATTGCCTTAGCCGGTTTCCTCACCGGTATTGGTACCGTCGCTGCCAATTCTAGATGTCTTTACGCGTTTGCTCGTGATGGTGGTTTACCATTTTCAAAATTCCTCGTTGTTTTGGACAAGTCAACTGGTATGCCATTGCGATTAGTTTGGTTATCTACTGTACTTGTTTCCATCCTTGCTATTCCAGCTCTGTTTTCAACTGTTGTATTAGCTGCCGTCAGTGGAATTTCTATTATTGTAATCTAATTGAGATTATTTAACTGTTTAGGGTTTTACCGTATCATATGCTATTCCTATCTTTATTCGTATTACCTTTGGTGCCGATAGATTTGAACAATCAGAATTCAACCTTGGAGGTTACTCCAAGATTATTGGTTGGGTTGGTGTTTTGTGGACATGTTTCGTAGTTGTTATTTTCCAATTCCCTAACGCTGCTTCTGCTTTCCCAATTACAATTGAAAACTTCAACTTTGTACCTGTTGTTGTTGCTTTGCTAATTATCTTCACTGGAGGATGGTGGTTGATTGATGCACGAAAATGGTTTACAGGCCCAGTACCTGAAATCGTTGAAGATGCCACAACCGAAAAAATTTAATTGATTTTAAAATAGATCCTAGTTCTTTATTATTTTTGCTTTTGTTTTTGTCAGTTATATCAATTTGTCGATAAACATGTACTACTCATCACAAGATTTAACATAGTCACGGCCAGTTGTCCCACAAAAAAGGAAAGGAAGAACTTCTAAGCGTAGATCGTTCATTGCAGTGAGTACAAGTGTAGTACTTCATTATAAGACATTACAGTAAATGCAATTAAGGAATATTCTATAAAGAAGTAATTTATTAAAAAAAGTATCCATAATATTGCGTGAAAGCAGAGAAAAGAAAGGACCAGCCATACTAGCAGTTGGTAAGAGTTTGATGTCTATAGCGAGTTCGGCCCGTGTAGACTGGAGCTGATTTGTCAGTTAGAGACAAATCATCGGATACGGTTCGTTTCCAAGCAACCTCTTCAGGAACCTCCACAGGAGCCATTGGACGTTCATTGTATTTGGGTGGCTTATCTTCAGGGCCGAAAGTGGAAGAGTTATAGGTGAGGAGTGGGGTTGGAGCCTTCTTGAATGCAGGAATCATTGGTGGCACGTAATTGCTCCAATCTAATTGTTAGATATAGTGACCGTACCAGTTTTGGTGGTTTCAGTTGGAA
>MU621334.1:0-25030 GCA_025399215.1 Globomyces pollinis-pini | reverse complement strand
ATCATGTTGACTGTCAATGGATGAGCATTGTGGTATAGGGCTTAATTTGATATTGGATAGATCAGATAAAGTATCATTACATGATGGAGTTGATTGACTTGAATAGTCACTTTGACAATCAGAATCTGAACCTCTTCGTTTCTCGGTAGACACCTTTGAAGGACGATTGTACTTGGAGGGCCATTTGAAGTCTGGATATAACTTTTTATGTTCTTCATACAACAATTTAGCCCGATTAATAAAGTATCGTTTTCGTTGTGGTAATTCATTCTTCCACATTTCTGATACAATGGTTGATATTTTGTAATTAGGTATTCTACCATGTTTCTCCACAATCATAGGTCGGACATGTTGTTTGTACAGAAAGAAACTATTCATTGGTTTTCGGATCAATTTTTCTTTGGTGGAATGGACCAGCTTTTCGTCAGGTAATGCCATTTGGTAGCTTTGAGTTGAGTTTACACAGTGTATAATGCTTTGCTTTTATACAAGATCTGAATTTGAATTGTGTATACCATTGACCGTTGCTTTTTCATTGCTTTTACTTGGTTACACAAGCAATGACTACACATCCTACTCCATACTAGAAAACTCTGAATTATAAATGCAAAGGCATAAGAAAGCATATGGGCTGTCGCAACCTCTAGGTAGAAAATTGCTTTTTACTTGGTTTCTCATCAATATAACTGATAGAGTTCCCTCAAGTGGCTACACCGTGTCGGTAGGCTCAACAACATCACGTGTGGATACATTTTTTGTGTAGGCTGTAACAAAGACTTTAACAAAAGACCAAGACAGACAACTTCATGACCTCGGAGTATACTTGACCGAAAATGTTTTTTTCAAATGGGTTAAATGCTAAAAGACTAATGATTGTAGTTGAATGTATTTCTTTAGGGGAGGTGTTGCCATGTGTCACCCAGTTGTGTACCAAAAACAGCGCCAAATTCAATGCGTCAACGGACATGTAATAATTATTATATTAAAATTCTGTTATTCCGCAATCAATAAAATCTGTCGTAGCAATCATCACTGGCATTTTTCAACTTCACATATTGAGGATAGATGTATTATGATAATTCAATATATTGATAAAATTTAACTACTGATATTGATTTGTTATGACTTCAAAATGTTCAAGTAACTGCTCAACTGTAGGAATACTTAGTTGTTTTCCATCACGAGTACGGACAGTTATTTCACCAGATTCTGCCTCTTTGTCACCGACCACAATGATAAAATTGTACGCCTTTTGTTGTGCTTCTCTCACCTTTTTAGCCAATGACTTGTCTGAAAAGTCCCCATCTGCAAAATATTTTCCATTATTTGATAATTGCATTTGCACTTGTTCACCGTACATATTACAATCAAGGCGAGTAGTAACAACGATACATTGTCTAGGGGATACCCAAAATGGCCATTTTCCTCCATAATGTTCAATTAGAATTGCAAACATTCGTTCTATTGATCCTAAAACTGCTCGATGAACTATCACTGGCGTAGAATAAGATCCATTCTTATCTTGATATTGCAGAGCAAATCTTTGAGGTAGCTGGAAATCAAGTTGGATAGTTGCGGTTTGGTGAGAACGATTCATTGAATCACGAACCATCACATCAATTTTTGGACCATAAAATGCCCCATCTCCCTGCTTTACAGACCATGGATTCTTTGTTGATTCAAGGGCTCCTTTCAGGGATTCTTCTGCATGGTCCCATTCCTCTATCGTACCAATATAATTGGTAGTTGGACGGGTAGACAATGTAAGTTCATACGAGGGAAAGCCAAAAATTTTATAGACTTTGTCGATAAACTTTAAACTTGACTGTATCTCACTAAATATTTGTTCTTTGGTGCAAAATATATGACCATCATCCTGATGAAACATTCTAACTCTAGTCAACCCTGTTAATGCACCAGATGCTTCATTTCTAAATGTTAAATGGCTTGTAAAATACCGATGTAATGGACTAAATTCCGCAAAACGCAAAGGCAAATCTCTATAAGAGTTTACAGTTTCATTAAAAAGAAGGCAATGTCCTGGACAATTCATGGGTTTCAAACTGTACATCGTATCTCCGTCATTTGAGTCTTCGTGATTGTGGTGATCACAAGAACTAGCTAACGTGAACATATCTTCTTTGTAATTTTGCCAATGACCAGATTTTTCCCAAAGCTCCTTACTGAAAATCAGAGGTGTGACCACTTCTTGAAACCCAAATTCTTTATATTCGTTTCGTAAAAACTCTTTTAGTTTTTGAATTATTCTAATACCATGTGGTAAAAAGAATGGTGATCCAGGTGAGTAAGGATGAAATGTGAAAAGGTCCTGTTTTCTTCCAATAGTTCTATGGTTTCTAGATTCGGCTTGTGCTTGCAACACTTTATACTCCTTTAGTTTCTCAGTACTGTTGAATGCTACACCATATACTCTTGACAAATTTTGTAATCCAGGTTCCCATTGCGTAGCTCCCGTTTTAGTTAATGAAAATACTTTCAGCATTTCGGTATTTGAAATATGTGGTCCTCTACATAGATCAACAAAATCCCCACAACGAAACAAGGTAATCGGATCATCTTTTGGGATCTTATCAATAATAGATAACTTAAAAGGTGAGTGAATAAATATTTTTTGTGATTCTTCTTTGCTAACAGTGGCATATTCAAACGGTTTGTTTTGTGATGCTAATTTCATACACATCTTTGTGAGTTGCTTTAAATCCGAGTCGGTAACATATTGAACTGGTCCATATTCTTCATGCAAAAGCTTTGAAATGTCAGATTGAATTCGATTTGGATGAATCAATTCATTGATATGTTGATATGAACGACTTTTAATGAAATCTGGTGATAAATTTTTAATTAGAAGAGCATCATAGAAAAATCCATCTGAATTGGCCGGACCATCCGTTAGAAAACAATTTGATCCATATTTTGATTCCATGGCCCATCCTAGAATGTGGGCAGCTGAATGCCAAAAACTCTCTTCTGAATGAACTCTATTCCCAGTCAATGAAGGGACTACCAATTAAACATGAATAATCGTGAACCTAATAGTCAACATAAAGATCATTTACCTGTGGATTTTGTTTTTAATTTCAAGAATTCATCCAAACGATATTGGGCGAATGTAGATTGAAATCGTAAGTAAAAGAATCGTATCCCAATATTTGCAATTCTCACATTCCTTTTGTATACCTTCATTTGCTCCCTTCAATTCGAGCTTCTATGATGAATTCAAATGGTAGAAATTTTTTAACTCCTGAAAAATTCAACAAGGAATCTATGGATGATCAGAATTTAGCACCGAGAGAAACTCAATTGACAGATGCAAAGCAATTCCCATCGTTTTCTAGTTTCCCAACGGAGATTGCATCAAAAACTTCATTCCCAGTATTTTCCAGTTTCCCTAAACAAGTTTTAAATGATCAAAAAACAATTAAAGCAAAGGTTTCAAAGAAAGAATCCAAAAAGAAATCTAAAAAGTCAAAGAGAGAAAGAATTGATGTTGAAATGGAAGATGGAGAACTTTTAGACTATTTTATTGATCGGATTGGTGATACTAAAAATTCAATTTACCATGCCATTAGAGATTCTACCATACCTGTTTATAAACGTAAACATGATTTGATTGATGATGGTTGGAAGATATCGGGAATGTCACGTCATCAACTCATCATCAAACAAGTCAACGATTCAACTTCTGTTAAATCACGAATCAGATATAGGGAATTCAAAACTCTACCAGATACAAAATTAATTCGACTATTTTCTCGGAATTCTGAAAACAATGTTAGAGATCCTTTAAACATCAATTTTATCCCAATTCCAGATACCGAGCTAATTTCAAATGAAACCCAAGATTTCTATCATGACTTGGAATTCCAAAAAAAGTGTTCCGAGTGTGATAAGTTAATCCATGAAGATCCGGAGAACGTCGCTAATTGGATTAAATTTTTGGATTTACAAGATACATTGCTGGCCACTGCAACAAAAGAAACCAGAAGCAGTATCCAAAAAAGAGTGTATGAGAAAAAGCTGGCAATTGTGGAAAAGGCGCTCGACAGTCTACCAGACTCTGAAAAATTGCTAGAATTGTACATGACCTTGCTGGAGGAAAGTTTGGAGTAAGACTCATTATTTAATTTTTTTCTCTATAGTTCCAAAGCACTTTTAAAAAAATGGGATACAGTTCTAATGCAATATCCGGACTCATTCTTACTCTGGAAAAAATATTTGGATTATAGAACGTCAAATCCCATCTCTTTTCAATTATCTTCCATGTTGGAATTATTTGATGAATGTTTGGACACCTTATCAAAAGCTGATAAAGGTATTCATTAATTTTTAATCATAATAGGACCTGAACGAGACTCGAATCTGATTTACATATTCACAAGACTCTGTGAAATGTTGAAGCAATCAGGATTTATTGAAAAGGCGATTGCATGCTTTCAAGCCCTTATCGAATTTAACTTGTTCTGTCCACCAGATTACTCCAAGAGAAGTTTTTATGACAAACTAGAATTGTTTGAAGTATTTTGGGATAGTGAGTGTCCTCGATTTGGTGATAAAGTATGGGCTCAATCGAGTTTAATTATAGGATGCAAAAGGTTGGGCGAATTCTTTATCTATCATGGATACTGGTGTTGTATCTACTATACCAAACATAGATGTATCTGAATTTGATGACATTGAAGGTATAATAAGTGAATTCATTTCGATAGATGATTACAAGAGATGGTATGTTTGTGAAACTCACATTGGATTTTCGCAATGGTTACCTGTAAGGGGCTCGGTTGATGGTATATATGTGTCTTTAACACTCTAGAAAATATTGATGATCCTTTTCAAGCGGTTCTGTTTGATGATATTCGATTCTTTCTCTTCGAATTGACCTGCAAGCAGCAAATGCAAGAATTGATTTCACACTTTTTATCTATATGTGGAGTTTCAACACTGCAAACCATTTCTTCTTCATCTGACTTCACACAGGACGCTTTTATCCATGGCGAATTATTAAATGAGCATATCTTGACATCATTCTTAATGCCAACTGAACTATCGGTCTCTTTTCCATTTAGGTTCAATCCACAACAAGTTGATTTACTTTATGGAAATGAAAGAACATGGCCATCCTCTTTTACTTCTGACGACATTAAAGTGATGAGACTGACTCATTGCAACCAAATTGAAGTTGTACTGTAATTTTTAATTCCATGTCTAATCGAATAGTGAAATATTAAAGCAGTCTTTCGACAAATTTCAATTAACCACATATTGTCTATATTTATTGTGGATAAATTATAAATTATCACCAGGACTGTAAGTATAACATATTATTTACTTTATGTTAGAGCTGAAAAAATGGCCAAATCGTTATTAAAGACATTACCAATGTGTTTACCACTATGGAATATGTATGCGCAAATTGTTTTGAATATTAAAGGAGTGGAAAAGGTAATGCAATAAGTTAACACTCTTTTAGTCTCGCAAAATTTATCAAACTACACTTGCAATGTTTAAATCATTTCCAAAAGAATACCAAAAAGATGTTGATATAATTTATAAACATTTGGCCATTTTGGAATGGAAAGCTGGAAATAATGAAAAAAGTATTCAAATTCTTGTTGCATATACTGAACTTTCATCTATTGACATGGAACCAGTTAGTCCAATTCAACTGTTGAAGGCTAAAAAAGTAAATTCTTCTGATAGTTAACCACTAGTTTTATACTTCTCACATTGATATATGTTTGACTACAATGGATTCAAATCCAAATGATTTTGATAAATCAATGGAAACAGGACTCTGTATCATTTACAATGGAGCATTATTAGAACTGCTAACACATGGATTAGATTCTGCAATAACTTTCTATAATGAAATAATTTCCAGAGTTAACGCAGGTACTTTACTTGAAGAGTTACTCCATCAAAATTTGGTTAATTTAGTCTGTGAATCATTAGAAATTGCAACATCATTCAAACCAAGTGTGTTACGAAATGTTCTCGAAAAGGCTTTGGACTCTTTCCCGTAAAACAATTTACAATATTGATATTAGATATAATACCCTCTTTTTGACTATGTTTGGATGGAATGAAGGTCGAACCAAATTGGACAATCGTGTTCGTGGATTTGTAAACCGACATTTAGCAAGGTAATCATTTTAATGTCTTTGAATGTCAGTCATCCTTCACAATCGTTATCGACCTTTGCCATCTGGACGGAATTACATCAGAGATCTTCTCCAAATGCATCTGTTATTAGATCTCTACTTACTGATGCACTTAACACTCATGGGTAATGACTTTAGTGAACTAATTAAAGGAAATTTTCCATATCACTTTGGTGTTTGGCAATTGAATTTGAAATACAAGCGAAAGAACAAGAGAAAGCAAAACTATTATTCTATCAAGCGATCAGTAATTTACCGTGGTGTAAAAGTAAAAAAAAAGTGTTTGGTTAATTGTAGATTTGTATATGATGGCGTTTAATCGATTACGAGATGTATTCACTGAGTTAGAATTAGATTCTTTGCTGGAATTAATGGAAGAAAAAGAGCTTCGAATCTCACATAGTTTAAAATGAATTTTGCATATATTGATAATTTTTGATTTTGAATATTCTTTATTTAATCGTCGTATCCAGCAGGGTGAGTACGTTCACGAATAACCACTAATAATTAATTATAAAATGTTACAAGGGTATGAGAGTGGTTCCATTGGAGGTCGAGCTCGTTTTTCTCTAAGCGAAGGGTAGACAGTAGCCAACATCAATGGACCTCCAATACCCATGGCCATTGAAATGGCTATCACTGGTTTCTTGTATATAAATGATGAAATCTCTCCAAACATTCTGTTTTGATTTTGGAGAAAAAAATTACTCAGAATTTCATTTTTCAATTTTAAGAATAAACTACAGGACAAACTTACTCTTATTGAACAGCTACTGGAAAAGCAATGGGATAATGAAGAAATTAGCAGGAATGGACACAGATCGATGCTTTCTGTTGAAAAAGAGTTGGTCAGTTTCTAACTCTGTTTGGTTGAATGGTATTTAGACAAACTGGACTGTTGAAGAGAAGGAAAAATATGGTTGCAAGAACAACCTGCGACTAAACAAATTATTTTACTCAGGATCAAAGACAAGTCATATGCCGGATTTTTTCCTCTCAGTCCTCAACCTTGTAATGGAATGTGTTATTGAGAAACAAATAAATGTTTAGTAGTGGTGGATAAGCTAGAAGACAATAGTATACTTCTAATTCAGGTTGTTTCATTCCACTGATGAATACATTTCTCTTCCAACACGAGGCTATGCTCGTGTTCTGCCAACCCTTGTCTGCTTCGAGAGAGCAAGGGTTGCTTAATCTTGATTGGGTTGTTAATATAAACGCGCTACAACCTTAAATTACTGAAATAGATACTGAATAATAGTGAAGATGAATGGCTTTGAGATGATCAAGGGTCTTGCAGATGTTATTCGAATCTATCACTCTATACGTTATTGCGTATTGTAAGAACTCAGTGCGACAAAAAGCTTCAGACCATAGTACAATGACTAATCAAATTTTTTGGACTTTACTCAAATAATACACTAAGAAAGTAGAACAACTTCTAATAAAGAATCTTAATAAATCTTCATAAGGAAATATAGTCTTTAATATAAAGAGTAATTTACTTATTTCTCTAGATTCCATACTATAAGGTATATAATCTATTCCAGTAGACATAGAAATAAAATGCGTAGATCTCGGTTCCTCCAATTGCAATGTCTGTGTATTTAAAGTACCATTATTCATTCCTATGTAATGCACAATAGAATTTATTTTTGATTCAAAATCTTGATACATTAATTATCAATGAATATTTTAATTACAATACATGTTTGTCACTGAATAATAAGTAATTTATTGTTCGAGTTCAGATTTTGGATCACATCGATATCTTGCACTTAAGACACCACTAACAACTTCGGAAGATGGAATAGCTATACCAAGGTTATCACTAAAATAACACTTTTTGTCAGTAAAAGTCCAACTAACACAACTATGATGATCAACACAAAATCGTAAACATTCTGCACCACTCTTCTTTACAATGAAATCAGTTGAAGCACTGTGACGATCAATTCCAGGAGTACTAGTAACACCATTAAAAAAATAAGTAAATAAATCTCCATAATTTGTTTTTGCATGCCATTTGAGTGGATTCCCATTGGAGCATTTGTTGACGGTTGGTTGTAAATTATACATGTGTTGCATTTGTCGTTCAGTTAAACGAGATACCGATAAAGGTTCTTCACATGGATCAGCAGGCCAAGCAAAATCATCGGAAGGAGAGGAATCATGAAGAGTAGATTCAGCAATTGGTCTAATTCCCCATTTAGATAAACATTTGAATAAAATTGATGAAAGATCTGTTAAGTATTCATATTTCATTAAACATTTTGAAATATCTTGTTGTTCAATAATTTTCATTGCAGCACGGGAAAAGATTGTAATTGGAAAGTGACCATCATTTTTGGTAGATTCAGTACTAGTACCTTCAGGAGGTAAATCTAAATTGTGAATGATTAATGGGGACTCTGATTTAAATGTTTCCAATACTTGACGTAAATTCTCCATAAAAATAAATGTATCTAAAAGGTTATTTAAAAAAATTACCTTCATCAGTTTGAATATACCAATCATCCTCTGGGAAATTTTTAGCAAATTGTTGAAGGGAATTGAAATAAATTTCTAATTGAGATAACTTTGGAATCGTGACTTTAAAGTTTTCTGTGGATATGAGTTTGGATCCAACAAATTTTGTAGATTGATCATTGGTGGAAATTTGAAGATCTCGAACTTGTTTTAGAAAAGTTCCAATCGAATTTTGAAATGGTGCAAGAGTATAATGATGACCATAATTTAGGATTAGAGAGACTGCTATTCCATCAAATAATGGACTGATTGCATCTGCTGGTCGATGATGGCTAAACAACTGATACCATAACGATTCATGCTTCTGTGGAATCCCATCTTGATGATGAGCTAGATTGGTGGGGACACTAATAAGAGAATTTTCGATCATGGTAACATCAACCTGTTGACCTTTTGTATCAATCTGATTAGAATGCTCTGATACAGGAGCAACATCAGCAACAGCATCTAGAATCACAGAATCCGATTCAGTGACGATTTGAGTTGCATTTCCTCTGGTCGCGAATAAGACGATCCCAATACCAATCAACATTAACCCAAGAGCATAACAAATAGCGAGCTTATCATCATTCTTCTTATTCTTTCTATAGTATGGAATATATTGAGCAACAGAATCAGGGATTTGAATCTCTGGCATTTTGAAATTATTTGGATCCAAATTCTTTACCCAACCACCAGTATCATTTTTATGTTGATTGAATCGATTACGGAATTCGAAATTATTACGAGAGTCACCTAGTGGAATGGAATAGCTATTGTCAGAGTTCATCAAACAGGGGGAAGTAAATAACGAGAATTGGTTGTTGTTTGTTGAACGCGTGGCGTTTAAGCTGAGTTTAAAGACAACAAATGAAAATGAGTGGATTAAACCTTGCTGTGGTGAACAAGGTGATGATCATTCAGAGAGTTCCTGCTACCTCTCATAACTAACGTAACACACTTGGTACGTGTTAAGGAAAAAGGAAATTCAGCAGGTAGAACACCAACAAATCATTAGTCACTAAATCATCAACTAAAATCGACTAAATCTATAATCAGGTTGTTTTGTAATTCTGGTTTCTTTATCAATCTTTGCTTAAAGTTATTTGATTAACGTAGTCATTTTGAAATCAAATCTTTTAAAATCGTCTTTAAATCATTCAAATTTCCAACTCAAGTCCGTTTATATTCCATTGAAATTCAAAGTAAAAACTTTGTAAAAAAAAATGTGTTTGTTTTGTAAGATTATCAAGCGAGAAATTCCAAGTCATAAACTATTCGAAACTGAATTATCTTATGCATTCTTAGACATTGGTATTCAACTTGGTAATGTTCATCCATAGGTCCATTGAACAAAGGTCATGCATTAGTCATTCCAAAATGTATTATCATTCCTTTTAATTGAAATTAGTTCATGCTCAAAAAATGCATCAATTGCCTGATGAAAGTTTAGCTGATTTATTACCAATTGCTAAAAAGATTGCTTTGGCATTAGGTGCCGAAAATTATAATATTTTACAAAATAATGGAAGATTAGCTCATCAAGAAGGTAAAAGAATCAATCAATTTGAATTGTTAGTTGATCATGTTCATTTCCATGTCATTCCTAAAGACGTCAATGGTGGTTTAGGTATCCAATGGAATACTCAAAAACCAACTCAAGATGAATTGAAAACCATTTGTGAATCATTAGTTGAGAAAATCTCCAAATTGTAACTTGAACTTTGGAATAAATGCTTGCATGTATCAAATTCCAATTCCATTGTTGTTCAACACAAGAATGATAGAAGTTCAATGACTCTTTCATTCATTATTTACTGAGTTACCTTGAACGTTCTTAACAGAGACATATCTTCAGAACACGTATGACTGTTATTGGTCAGAATGAATCAATTATCTCGTGTATTATCACAATCATATACCACTACAAAGATGTAAGAATCGCGTTATTTACGATACTTGATTAGATTCTTTACAAAAAAAAAATTGAAATTCCATAACGTTGAACATGGAAGATGACATTGTAGAGCTACAAGTCAGTGGGCAACTATTTAAAACGTATCGAAAAACATTAACGTCGATTCCCAATTCATTATTAGGAACATACTTTACCAAACTAGAAAACAAATCCATATTTTTAGATCGAAATCCAAAATTATTTACTTTGATTTTAGAATATTATCGTACTCAATATTTAACTATATCAAATCAAACGAGTTGGAATTCAATCTGGATTGAAATCAATTATTTTAAATTACATGATGTCATACAACAACAACAAATTGAATTTATACCAGGAATGATTGGAAATGAATTTGATACTGCAAGTTTATTCAAAGATAGTATTAATTGTATGATGGCATGTAGATTTAATGATATGATTCAATTAATTATTTATAATCAAATTCATGATTTTAAATTTCAAATTGATTTAAAGGGTAATGTGATTGGTATACCAGAAGCATTGAATTCAATACAAAGTTCAAAATCATTTTGGAAAGATTTTGGAAAATATTTCGTAGGTAAAATGGTTATAGATTGATTTTATTATTTTTTTAGGTATGAAATGATACGAAAAAAGTATTGATATTCTTTAGCTGCACCACCAGGATCAAAAGATGATTTTATAAATTCATTTCAATCAAATTTTAATATTAACAATCAAATTCAATCCAATATAACAAATAAAAAATTACAAACAAATTGTATGGCAATCACAGGTTTAGAAGATAATAAAGAAGAACAACGTTTATCTTGGATTCCTTTTCGTATTAAAGTGTTACGAAGTGATAAACAAAAATTGAATTTTGTGGATCGTAGATTAGGTATTGAAGATAATTTAATTGGCATTGGTTTGGTCTTTTTAATTGGTTGGGAATTGGAATTCACTTTACCAAAAGTTGTTACAGCTACTATTTTAAATGATTCAAAAACTCAACTTGTTCATGATATCTTTGTATTGACTTAGATTAAACAAATAAACTAATTCAACTTACTTATTTCATTTTAATCAAGTACAATGCAATTCAGAATAACAGTACAAGATCAGTTTCAATATTTTATTAAATTCGATTCTTGACCCAATTTTCCAATCCTCCTTCAACAATAAGTTCTTGTGCAGCCGTACCAACAGCAGGGATATTGAATGTCACTCCATCAACATCAAGTTGACCACCAACAAGATCAACTTTACTAATCAACCCAGTTCGTCGAGTTGGGATCTTGTCGAACCGTTCACGTAGATATGTTAGTAATGCAGTCGATTCAAGTACAAGAAGTCCATTATTGATGGCATTTCGTTTGAAGGTTTCGGAAAAGGATCCAGCAATGACTAGTTTGATCCCTGCATGAAGAAGTGCAGTCGCAGCTTGCTCTCGTGATGACCCACTACCGAAACTATACCCTGCCACCAAAATATCGTTCTATGGTTAAAAAAGTAGGGATTACTTTTTTGCGGATATTGACAAAGTTTGGATCATAGTTTTCCATAGCTACGAGTGCCATTTGTTCCGGGGTAAGGTCATCTTGGTATGTGTATTTTCCAGGGTAGATGCCACTATGATTAATGAGAAAACTAATACTCGGTGTTGAGATTGTCAGCATCACAGAAGAGGAGTTCACCAGTAAGTAGAGGATCGAAACCTGCCACGGTTTCAGTTGGTTTTGTGGATTTGAGTTCGGGTGGAGTATGGATTTCAAATGTCGTAATTGGTTTGGATTGCGGTTGAGTATTTGGTGGTGCACGAATATATCCAGAAACAGCTGAACAAGCGACTACGGCTGGTGATGCCAAATAAGCCAAGGCTTTTGGTGACCCCATACGACCCTTATAATTACCTAAAATTAGCCAATAAAAAAAAATACGGTTGGTAGCGGATATACCCACTTGCCCATCTTCAAGTAAACCAGTTCCAAGCCCAATGCAAGGTCCACAACCGGCAGGTAACGGCTTAGCGCCTGCTGCTAGCAAAGTCCCCCAATGCCCACTCAGCTCCACATCGTTTTGCACTTCAGAAGAGGCAGCAGCAATGTAAAACTCCACACCGGGAGCGACTTTTTTACCTTGGAGTGCATTTGCAGCTTCGATTATATCGGATGCTCTAGAGTTTGTACATGATACCAAATAGGCCTAGTGTAAATTCGAGTAAACATACTTTATCAATCTTGATTTTTTTGGATTCAAGCTCCATGGCTGGTGTAGCTATTTTAACGGAATTTGGGCCAGAAATATAAGGTGATACAGTTGATAAATCCAAAGTTAAGGTTTTAGCATAAAAAGCATTTTCATCGGCTTCAATAGGATTTTGTATTAATTTATCGATAGAGTAAGTATTGATACGATCATGACCAGTTGGGTAGAATGTTTTTAATTTTTGTTTTCGGTCCTTGAGCCATTGAATAGTATGGTTATCGACAGGAAAGACACCAGCTAGCGCACCCCATTCGGTTGTCATATTGGCGATGGTAAGACGGTCATCGATTGATAGATGCTGGATACCTAGAATGAAATGTTTTGCGTTTACCTAGAATAATTAGTTGAAACCCGGAGGAAAATATGAATCAGGTCTGTACATTGCACACTTTTATGGCTGTAAGAGATTGGTTTGCAAAGATGAGCTGCAATACCAAAAGCCAAACACCACAGCGCTAGTAAGAAACAAGTTATTTTTTAGATTCGATTGTCAGAGGTTTTTGTTATTCAAACTTACCATTTCCAACGAATTCGACTGCACAATTCAGAACCTGATCATCTGAAAACAGAGCACAAAGAGATACGATAATATCCTTCCCAGTAACACCTAAAGCAGGTTTATTTAACAGGGCAACACGGACGACAGAAGGGATTTGCCACCAGGTTCTACCAGTAGCCCATATAGCAGCAGCATCGGTACGAACAATTGGAGTTCCTAAGCAACCTATACCACCGTACATATTAGAATGGGAATCAGAAGCGACGGCGAGAGTATTTGGAAAAGCATACCCTTCTTCAACCATAATCTGATGTCCAATACCACGACCAGCGGGATAAAAGTCGACGCGATGTAGTTTAGCAAATGATTCAATATTTGAATATTTTCGAATATTCTAATGATTACGTTTGGGAGAGATTACAGCTTCTGATTTATTCTGGACATCGTGATCGAGTGTGAATACAACTTGATTTGGGTTATGAAACTTTGGAGCACCAATGGAAGAGAATCTAAGGATAAGATAGAATGAAGGTTACTTTTGCATGACAGCTTGAATGGATTAGTTTTAATAGAAATACCTAAGTAATAATTAGTTTAACCGATAGTATATACCTAAAATTATCAAATTTGACATCCATTACCTGCAGTGTTATCATGAGTCATTACTCTATGTGGGGTTATTGAAATAAAATCGCCTTGACTGACATTAACACTTTTAGTGAATTTCTGTATAATTTTTTCAATTCTTGTTTGAGAATGAGAGTATCTTTTGAATATTATCATGGTATTTGGTAACGGATTTAATTGTGTTTGGTAACGTATTCAACTACTGGATTTACTTGTAATTTTGTTGAACAAATAAATTTGATGGATTAGGGTTGAGAGATGAAAATCATCACTTCATTGCATCTCTTAATATTGAACAGTAACTATATTAGATCCAGTATGTATTTACATTTATTACAATAAGGTCAAAGCATTCACTGATAATACTCGCTCTTGCATCTTAGTACCACAAAGGTACTGTAGTCTAATTCATTCCAGAAGATGTGTCTTGATACAAAGATCATATGGATATCTTGCTAGTATTCCACCCATATCCTTCATGTTGATGTTCGGTTTCGACAGTAACCTCCAAGTGTTTTCCTTGTTCTTCAACAGGTGTTTGTACTTGAACAACATATCAAATTCAAGCACAAACACCGGTTCAAAGAACCAGAGAAAATACAGCAGAAGTTCATATAAAGATCTGACGAAGGAGAAAATGGCAAGACAGAGTACCAGCAGTTTGAATATTTCGATATATGAATGGGTTGAGTAGTCAGAATGATAAGTTGGAGGCAGTGGATTCCCTCAAGAAGGTACTGTGATTTGATGGTCCTCTTGTATAAATAGAGAGTTAAACCCTAGTCTTGAAAAAAATCGCAACTTTATATGGACCATCAAATCACCGCACCTTCTTGAGATAGCTCTGCTTGGGTATTAGAACCTAAAAGCAGATGACGACATTGAAATTGTTTTAATAGGAAACCCCACTTGCAGTTCTTCATCCAACTGACAATTTTTAGAAGAGAAAGAAAACCCTTACTGTGTGTTGACCAAGTATTTTACATCAAGTGTTGTCAAAGATAGATATCTTCTCGAAACGAGGTTACACTTTTGAATGATGAACAACTGAACTTCAACTATCATTGAATTTGGGAATAGAAACAGGAGGATCTTGGGAAATTGGACAAAGAATTGGATATTAATACCTATCACCCTGAGGATTATAGTACACCGTATACCAGATAAAAGATTCTTATTGGAAATCACTTGTGTTGTCGAATGACAAATACAATCCTCTCACTCATTTAGCCTGATGGCGTGTTTTACTTTCAACTGTAAAAGCATAGCAATGTGGTAGCACTTTGCAGTTACAAACAAATCAAAGGTTGTTGTCCTGCTTGGTGCTTTCATTAACAACTGGAATAAAAGACAATGCACATTACGGATTTACCAGAAGAAATTCTAATACAAATAACAAAACACTTGGATTCAAGTTATGCCGTTGCATTATCATCCTGCTCTAAACATTTTCTACCACTTCGCCAATACGTACTTGCATTCAGAAGGGGTATACGAGGACACTATTAAAGAGATTCCTCAGTATCTTGTAAACATAACTCAAAGTGTGACAATCTGGTATTGTTCTTCGGAAAGTTTAAACAAAAGTTTAGAAAGATTTCCAAACCTTTGTGCGATCAAACTGACTTGTGGAGAGTTTGGTTGTAGTGGTTGCCCTGGGCATTGTAGTTGTATTTCATTTCTGTCATATTAAGCAGCTGTCATTAAGATCGTCAAGGATAAGGAATCTATCAGCCATTTCAGCACTCTATGATTTGAAGGACTTGGAAATAAACGAATCCCCTCACTACCGAAAACGAATTCAAAACATATCTGGATTGTCTTTGCTGAAGAATTTGCGAAGGTTGAATTTACGTGGAATCACAGTTTCATCCATTCCGGTATTGAACTCAGTAAACCTTGAGGAACTATCTCTAACTTGTGAAATCGCTGTTGGTACTTCAGTACTATCTGCATTAATCAATCTTGTTGAACTCAGAATCGACGCGCCTGGAATTTTAGACATTGAGGAGTTGAGAAACATGAAAAAGTTGAAGAAATTGGAATTAAATCAGTCAAGTGCTCATTTTGCAAACCGTGGACTGTCTGATACTTTATTTCTCTTCAATCTGATAAACCTACACAGCGTAAGACTAAATGGGCATGCTATATGCAACATATCGTCCTTGCACAGATTGTCCAACTTATCGGATCTCGAATTAAATGGCAACGCCATAGAAGATGTGACAGTATTATCAAACTTAACTAAGTTAAATTGTCTTTCTCTGTCAAGAAACAAAATTACCAACATAACTGGATTTCACAAATTACACAATCTATACTATCTCAAACTAGATAATAATTGTTTGACGGATATATCTCCACTAGCAGGATTGTGTAGATTGACTCATTTGTATCTTAGCAATAATGATATTCAGGATTGTGGTCCACTTTCGGCATTAATTGCATTGCAAGACTTGGAAGTTAACGATAATGATATTCAGGATTGTGGTTCACTTTCTAAATTGATTGATTTACGAACGCTGAAATTTGACAATAATAATATTCAAGACTGTAGTCCACTTTCTGCACTGACTCATATAAAACGGTTTGATTTTTCTTCAAATAAGCTGACTGATAACACTCCCTTATCAAATTTGCGAAAACTTGAACACCTTATTTTGGATAACAATTGCATTCAAAAAATTAACTCGAAGACTGATAGCACGGTAGGAATACAAAATCTGATTCAATTACGAATTCTCAATATGAGCCATAACCAATTGGATGATATATCATCACTATCCAAATTAGTTAAACTGGATGACTTGAATCTCAGTCACAACAATATTCAAGATTGCAGCCCCCTATCTTCTGCATTGTGGGTAAACCGCCTAAACCTTTCTTCAAACAAGATTTCCGATATCACACCCTTATCTAATCTCTTAAATCTTGATTACCTTTACTTGAATAATAACTTCATCAAGGATATCAGTCCACTGGTAGAATTACGACTTGACGAAGGATTATGGTTGGGGAATAATCAGATCACGGATATGACACCATTATTGGATATGGATGAAGTAACAATAGATTATTTGGATATTACATCAAATCCAATAGAGAACCTTGACGTGTTGGAACAACTATGTTTTTACGAACCCGAAACTACATCTGATGAAGACTATTGGTAAAACAGTAAATATTTTATGTCAATGATGGTTCCGTTTACGAAATAAAATAGTATTGAATATGGTTCCGTTTACGAAATAAAATAGTATTGATTAGTTTAATATAAAAAGAATATTTCACAACAGATTGAACTGTATACACTATGAACTGGTTAGTGCATTGATACCATTCAAGTTGAACATTCTATTACATGATATTGTGGTAGTAACATTGATTATACAAATCTAATTTGGAGTAGTTTTAGTCCACATTTAATATGACTTTAGTACAGCATGGCAACTATTATATATGTGATTCATTCAGTTTGTACTATTTGTATGAAAAGTAAAAGTTTGATAAGGTAAGGAGATGAAAATGGTCATCAATTTTTAAAAACGTGAATTAGTAACAAAACAACTGAGACAATATAATAACCGATTACTAATAACTCTTACCCGTAATTAAATAATTCGGATCCATCCAATATCCTAATTAAAATCCATCAACTAAAATACTTAACCCTAGATAGGGTTACAAATCCGATTCTGATAGTAACCATTCACGAGGTCGGATTACCTAATCCCTTTTTTTAAAAAGAAAGAAAAAAACTACCTACAAATCAGTCATGTCAAGATTCTTAAAGTCTATAAGAATTCATTCAAGAACTTTCAATTCTACCCCTAAATATTATTCAATATTCAATGCCTTAGATACTTTTGATCACAGGCATATTGGTCCAAATAATTCAGAAATCATTAAAATGTGCTCAAAAGTAAACGCTACTTCGTTAGATGATCTCGTAAATCAAACAGTTCCTACCAAAATTCACATTAAAAATCCTACTCGTTTAGGTAACCCTCTATCAGAATCAGAAACTATCGCTCGTATATCAGATATCGCTAAACAAAACAAAATATTTCGTTCTTACCTAGGAATGGGTTACTACGCTTCTCTCACTCCTGCTGTCATCTTAAGAAATATTATGGAAAATCCTGGTTGGTATACTCAAGTACCTAATCCATTCTAATCAATAGTACACTCCATATCAACCGGAAATCTCTCAAGGTCGTTTGGAATCTCTAGTCAACTATCAAACTATGGTGACCAATCTCACAGGTCTTGATGTCGCGAATGCTTCCCTCTTGGATGAAGGAACTGCTGCTGGTGAAGCCATGTTATTGTGCTATTCAGCTGCAAATAGAAAGAAAAATGTCTTTTTTGTGGATTCTGCTTGTTTTCCTCAAACGATCGCTTGTTTACAAACGAGAGCTGAAGGCTTTGGTATTCAAGTCGTCGTACAAGATTTCAAATCTTTTGATTTCGCTGCTTACTCTGGAAATGTCGTCGGTGCTCTTATTCAATATCCTAATGCAAACGGTGATATCAACGATTATGAAGCTTTTGTTAAAAAAGCTCATGAAAATGGTGCTCTCGTTGCTTGTGCTACCGATCTCATGGCTTTGGCTCTTTTAAAACCTCCTGGTGAATTCGGTGTTGACATTGCTTTGGGTAACTCACAACGTTTTGGAATTCCGCTTGGTTACGGTGGTCCTCATGGTATTTATACACTTTGCATTAACTTCATATTAGCTGCTTTCTTTGCTGTCAAGGATGCATTAAAGAGAAGAATGCCAGGTCGTCTCGTAGGATTATCCAAAGACGCCCAAGGCCTTCCCGCATACCGTTTAGCCCTTCAAACCCGTGAACAACATATTCGTAGAGAAAAGGCTACCAGTAATATCTGTACTGCTCAAGCTTTATTGGCAAACATGGCCGGCATGTATGCAGTCTACCATGGCCCAACAGTATTCTATTATTCTTATTCTAGGGAATTAAAAATATTGCTCAACGAATTCATAACTTGACTGCTGTCTTGGCAAATGCTGTCACTTCTTTAGGTCATACTGTCGTCAATACAACTTACTTTGATACTTTAACTATCAAATTAACATATCCTGCCAAGGATTTAATTGAAGCTGCTGAAAAAAAGGAGATCAATATTCGTTATATTGATGACTCTACCGTTGGAATATCATTAGATGAAACTGTCAAAAAACAAGATTTAGTGGATTTAATCAATTTATTCGCCACCAGTTCTTTTGTGGAATCATTTCAACATGGTAAACAGTTGACTGATTATGTATCAATGAATACCATCGAAATCTTGGCTAATTCACTTGACATTACTACCGAAAACGGTGCAAAATCATTCCCATCATCACTCGTCCGTACATCCACTTACCTAGACCATCCAGTCTTTAATACCTACCACTCCGAGACGGAAATGTTACGATACATGTATCATTTACAGAAAAAAGATTTGTCTTTGGCAGATGCTATGATTCCACTTGGTTCATGTACCATGAAATTAAACTCAACAGTGGAAATGATTCCAGTAACTATGCCTGAATTTGGTAATATCCATCCATTTGTTCCAAAAGAACAAGCCAAGGGATATGAGATACTATTCAAAGAATTGGAGTATGCATTATCTGAAGCTACTGGGTTTGAACATGTTTCATTACAACCAAACTCTGGAGCGCAAGGTGAATATGCTGGATTACGATGTATCAAAGCATACCTGGAATCTATTGGGCAAGGTCAACGTAACGTCTGTTTAATCCCGGTTTCTGCCCATGGAACCAATCCAGCTTCAGCTGTCATGAGCGGTATGAAAGTCGTCACTGTAGCCTGTGATGAGCTTGGTAACCTTGATTTGGAAGATTTGGAGAAAAAGGCGGTTAAATATGCCGATACTTTAGCAGCTACAATGATCACCTATCCATCTACCTATGGAGTCTTTGAAGAAACTATTGTGGCTGCATGTGAAATTATTCATCGATATGGAGGTCAAGTCTATATGGATGGAGCCAATTTGAACGCTCAAATGGGACTTTGTAAACCAGGGGAGATGGGTGCCGATGTATGTCATTTGAATCTGCACAAGACCTTCTGTATTCCGCATGGTGGTGGTGGACCTGGAATGGGTCCTATTGGTGTCAGATCCCATCTTGGACCATTCTTGCCTGGACATCCTGTGGTACCTTGTGGAGGTACTAAAGCCTTGGGACCTATTTCGGCAGCACCATGGGGATCTGCATCCATCTTGACCATTTCGTGGGCATACCTCAAACTTATGGGTGATGATGGTTTACGTAAAGCTACCCAAGTTGCACTCTTGAATGCCAATTATATGATGTATCGATTACAAGAACATTATCCAATCTTATATACTAATAAGAACAACAAATGTGCACATGAATTTATCATTGATTGTAGACCATTTGCAGCCACTAGTGGAATTGAAGCGATTGATATTGCGAAACGATTACACGATTATGGATTCCATTCACCTACCATGTCTTTCCCTGTCAGCAACACTCTTATGATTGAACCTACCGAATCCGAATCACTTTCTGAATTGGACCGATTTTGTGATGCCATGATATCCATCCGAGCCGAAATTGCTGCCATCGAGAACGGAAAAGCATCAAGAACCGACAACGTCCTCGTCAATGCTCCACACCCTATGCATGTCATTATGGCGGATGAATGGACCAAACCTTACAGTCGGCAAGTTGCAGCGTACCCAATGGAAATTTTGCGTAAAGGCAAGTTTTGGCCAACTGTGAGTCGTGTTGATGATACGTATGGAGACCGGAATTTAATCTGTTCGTGTCCGCCTTTGGAAGCTTATGAATAAAATGTTTGTTGTGGTTCTTTTTGTGGGTTTTTTCGTTGTTGAAATTTTTATTAGTGATGGACAAAAATCCAAACAATTGAAAATCTTGAGTCAACAATTTACTTTCATTTCGCAATCTACTAAAAGCATCATTAGTTATATATGTGGACATGCTGTAGAAAGATTGAAAAATAATGATTATTTCATAATTCGACTGATAATATATATGTGCAATATTTTGTATTCATATGTTTCTATCGTTGTTTCTTTAGGAATACCAATTTTGGAGAATCAGGTATCAGATCATCTATAACTGAATCGTGTTCATATAGATGATTATATAGGTTCAATCAATAACAAATCATTATTCTGTTATCAATCGAAAATGGATTGGATTCTCATTTATTAAGTTTGGAGTTTTCATTGATTTGGTCGAAGTCATTGGAATAAAAGGAATTATTGATATACTCTCCAGTCCTGTAAAAGACCGTATGATTTATTTCATCAACTTGATTGTTATGATATCAACACTCATTCAAGGAATTTGTCAACATTTGACGATTGTCAATACTCTGCCAAGTGATTATTGTAATCCCATCAATGTCTTTTCAAACGCTTTTTGGCATATTCAATTCACTATGGCGGAAGCGAGATGGTCATATCAAGCATATGTTTTTGCAATTAGAAAACAACGCTTTAGAGTTTTCCAGCAATATTTCTTTAGTCTACTTATCATTGGTCGCGCTGGAGTGGGATGTTAAATATAGTGGTGGTGTGTTTGATCCTGAATTAGGATACATTTACTATCAGTATCCAGTGTTTGGTAATTCATAACTTTTTTGTTATGAAAATTGCATGTAAATTTGCAATTTTTTTCTTTTTACAAAAAATTTGTTGGATCGATATTTCTGATATCAAACTGGCTCTCATTTGGTCTCCATTGTGACTGACATCTTACCAACATTCATGTTACCATGTTACTGTCTGAATTCCCAATGAAAACCAATGGAAAGGTAACTATCCGAAATCAAACTTAATATTTTAGATTGATAAGAAGAAATTGAAAGGGATGGATATTCATATTGATTTCATTTCTCCATCAACAGAAATCGAAATTAAACTGGCTCTCATTTGGTCTTAAGTTCTCAAAGTTTATCAGCTCAAAACAACTCTTCATATGTCAATCGAATGAAACTGATATTCAAGACTCCAATGGATCGTAACCAAGCCTTCTCAACACTCACATCAAGTCATGACAGTTTGAGAACTCAATTTGTCAGCACTTCCGAACGAATCTATTCCATTATCCAACCAATTATCAACATGAATGTTGAATCATTCACAGACTTGCAAGATTATATTATTGCGACAAAGACCTTCAGAAAGGATTCCGAGTTGGTAATCAACAATGGTTCTGATGTGGAGTACAAGAAGATGGGTTGGTTTCTCAACACTCACATCAAGCCATTTGTCAGCACTTCAGACTATTCCATTATCCATCCAACTATCAATATGAATGTTGAATCATTCACAGACATGCAAGATCATTGCGACAAAAACCTTCAGAAAGGATTCCAAGTTGGTGATCAACAATGGTGGCGATGTGGATTACAAGAAGATGGTTTGGTAATGGTTCTGACGACTCATTATGTGCTTTATGTTGGATGGAGTTTGGGATTGTTGATAAATAATCTTTTCGACTGCTATGAGAGAGTCTCGATAACAAAGAGTATTCCATTCAAGAGAGTGGTTGAGAGAGTGGTTGAGTATATTGAATCTCAAGATGCAGAAACAACCAGAAACTTTTGGACTCAATTTTTGAAAGGCATTGAAGTGGATCATGGGTTATTGGGAAAGCAAAATGTCACTAATACGGATTCTTCACCAATAATCAAGTAGTTGATGTGGATATGAAACAGCTTAAACTTTCATCTAGTAAATCAAAAGTCTAAAACACAGAATATCCAATTCTCACTCTTAATAGTCCTCACAATTGGTAATAAACGATTCATGAAAAACAACTTTATTGAAGTTAAAGATTCAAGTCTGAATTTTGTTTACTGAACCATTTATCGTACTTTTTTTTAGTTTCTTTGCTTAAATGGTCATAACGTTCAGGCTCAACTTTGATTGTACTTTCTTCATGTCTCTTCATGAGCTCGAATTGTTGCTGAGTGCCTCTTCCGTAAAGAAGTTCTCCAAGCAATGCAGGGTGGAGTTGAGTGTTCATTTTTGGACGTTTGGTCTTGTTAACGGTAAAGAAAAGGAGTGCACGATCTTCGTTTATATTGCTGGGAGGACCACGATGAATCATATCTGATCTAAAGAGTACCACGGTGCCTGCGTTAAGTGGTTTATTCGAAATAGGATGCATATTATTTTCCAAAGTGGTTACTGGACCGAGCATGGGCGCGAAATTGTGTTCAAGTTTTTGTCTAGTATTTTGGTCCACGAGTTGCCCATTAGCGTTGCTGACAGTCAGTAAGCCAGTAAGAGGCTCATGAAGTTCTTTTCGCATTTCAAATATGGTTGGTGTGCATTGATTGCTTAACACTACTAAACCATGATAAGGGTCGCCGGTAGCACTATCTGCATGGATACCTTGATGAGTTGTTCTGTGATCTAAGGGGCTATAGAGATACGAAAGACTGGGTCCCAGTTCATAATCTTCTCCAACAACATTTTTAATACGAGATTCGAGCTCTTGAAGAATCATTTGCTGGAGAGAGACAACTATACAAAAATGAGTTAAAATTAGATACTACTTATAGACACCTAATGATGTTCGCTCGATATCAAACATTTCATACTTACCAGATATTGTTGATTTTTTAACTTGTGGGAGCTTAGGGTCGTTTGTTGGTAAATACTTCAAACTAAATCCAGTTATCTTTAATATCTCTGTGTCTTTCTTATTTAGTGCTCCGTGTACAGCAATGACTCCAGCAGAATTTAGTGCGTTGATTGTGGCTGTCTTCCAAGAATCGGTAAATGCTGAACGACCTTTCTTAATCTTATTTCTCCAAGTGTCTACTACGTTGTTTTTCCCCATGATCAATAGAAATTGTGTTTAAGTATCTAATTTTTTTTATTTAACTGCATTGAACTTGTTGATATCTGTGAAGAGGAATTTGTCAAATTTAATGAAGCATTGATGCGAAGCAATCGACGTGAAGGGTTAGAATTTAAAGAGATGGATATTCATATTGATTTCATTCCTCCATCAACAGAAATCAAACTGGCTCTCTTTTAATCTCAAGTTCAAGTGTCAGTCGATACTACTATTGGAAGATACACATCATTCTTTGCACTAGGAGGTATGCCGATTGTTTGGACTAATATATCTATGGGACTCAATATCAGCTATTCTACCAACATTCATGTTACCACATATATATGTGATACTGTCTGAGTTCCCAATGAATACCAATGGAAAGGTAACTATCCGAAATCAAACTTAATATTTTAGATTGATAAGAAGAAATTGAAAGAGATGGATATTCATATTGATTTCATTCCACCATAATCAGAAATCGAAATCAAACTGGTTCTCATTTGGTCTCAAGTCCTGAAAGTGCCATTTGATAGTATTGGAAGATATACTTCATTCTTTGAACTTGGAGGTATGAATACCATACCATCTAACCCTTTCTAGGTGACTCAGTATCAGCTATTCAGTTGATGACAAGGACCAACATAATCGTATTAGAGCTCTCCCATTAATGATTTTCAAGAAATCAAACCTGACTCAAATGGCCAGTCTCCAAGATCAAACTCGGATTGTTGAATTTATCAGTTCAAATCAAGTCTGCTTAAGTCAATCAAATGAAACTGAAATTCAAGACTCCAATGAATCGTCACTTCCTCTGATTTGGATGTATCTTCCAGGAAAAGGCCTGGTAGTTTCTCACCGGATTTGGATGTTGATAAATTCACTCTGGAACGCTTAAATTTAGCAAAAGCTAGTGCTCTTGGTGGAGGTGGTTTAGGTTCAGCCTACGAAAAAGATAATGGATTCGATTCAAAAGATTTCTTGGGAAGTATTGTTCGAGCAGATGAACCTGCATTCATGACTTCCAATGATTTGAACCGAACTGGTAGCAAAAACACTATAAGGTCCACCCATCGACTTTCAGAAACTCCAGTTTCTTTTAATTCTCAGCGTTGATAAAAGAAGGCAATGTCAGAACAAT
>MU621333.1:0-25242 GCA_025399215.1 Globomyces pollinis-pini | reverse complement strand
CTTTTTACTTGTTTGTGTGTTCCTTCATCCTATTTTGCTGATAATGCTATTCAAACATATTTGTGGTCATGCTTCAGTTCTGCAGGTGTACCACCAGTTGTGCAATTGGCAGTGTATATTGCATCTTGGATGCGTATCATCTGTTTGATTCCTACAGTGCTAACATGGTATTACTATGAAAAATACCACCAATGGGTTGGATTTGAGAGATGGTCACTTCAAGAGACTTTGCATAATGTTTCTTCATTTGGTCAAGAGAAGCAATCATCATTCCCAAATCCGGATATGCCAGTTCAATATTTGGGCAAACGTGCATCATTAGTCTCTCCACGGAACAGGATACATATTTTTGACTGGATATTTGCCGGTCCTTCAGCGTTTTTCTTTTATGTGATGCCAATGTTCCATGCTCAGTTATCACATTTATATACAGATAGACTGGACTACAAGGTTGCTGGAAAGCCGATGGTGCAAAGATCCGTTATATCTGAAATAGTTATCCAATAATTCAATAAATGTATAATATTCTAATATCACATTAACAAGTCCTTTTTTTCAATGAGTTTTATTTAAGATTCAACTTCTTCACTAATTAGATGTTTTTTCCAGCAAACTTTTGCTTGAACATTTCAACATCCTTGTCC
Organism: Globomyces pollinis-pini; assembly: GCA_025399215.1. Taxonomy (NCBI): domain Eukaryota; kingdom Fungi; phylum Chytridiomycota; class Chytridiomycetes; order Rhizophydiales; family Globomycetaceae; genus Globomyces; species Globomyces pollinis-pini. Next base: position 24,598 of record MU621333.1, on the reverse strand, counting down.
AAAATTCTCTTTTGAGCTCCAGCACGTTGCTTAATAGTTTGGATGAGCTTTTGATCTGGATGGTCACTGAACTTGGTGGCAATCAAATCGCTGCTTTGGTTGATGGCATCTAATACCACAGACAATTGATTTGGTAACCAAGTAGCCATTGGAGATCCACCAGTGGCCTTTGGGTGGTTGGAACGTTTGATAATATATTCTTTGGCAAAACTCCAATGTCTGTTTCGGAAATCTCTCACTTGATCCAATAGTTGGATGTAAAGAGAGAGGGATTTTGGATTTTGTTCACAAAAGTTTTTAACTCCAATTTCACGAGCAGAGTGTTCAACCCATTCAACAAATTTGCCATGATCTTTTGGACGATAAGATCGGAAATCTTTCAAGATATCAGTCATGGGATTGTTAGGCATATTTCCAGTCAATTCAAGTAAATTATCACAAACAGGGATGATAGAATCATTGGCACCTGATTCACCACGATAGAATCGTGGGTTTTCGTCTACACCTTCGTAAATCACACCTTTTGGGAACATTTCTTCTTGATCTTTGGTTCCCATAATAAAAGCTCGGAATTTTCCATAGTCTTCTGGTAAACTCTTACCCCACATTTCTTCCATCACACCATTGATTTTGGTCATAACAGCAATCAATGATTCCATATTTTTGATGAACTCTGGGTGGTTTCGTGCATGGCAAGAATCCATGACTTTGAGTACGGCATCAACTAAGGCGGGAGTGTGTCTAACCATGGCAACATGAATGTTGATAAAGCCATGTTCAGATTTAGAACCAGAAAACTATACATTAAATTGATTACAAATACCTTTCGGATTAATTCAAGGTTATCATAATCAAGAGGACGTGATGGATCTTTCCGCTGATAGTTATAGAGAGCATATGATTGGGCATACTCCATAAAAGGTTTGGCGCCAATTTTGTCAGAGATTTTTTGAAGTGGTACAGCAATGTTTTTAGGTAGCACTTCACGACCTGGGCCATAACTACCCTTTGTTCGATTCATGATATCACACGGTTCAAGCAGGTATGAACTAGCACAATAGGTATAGTCTCTGAATAACCCCATCAACAATGGCTGATCTGTGATATCATCTACATTGTATAATGGCAACTCTCTTTCAACAGTTTCACCAAACTTTCCTTTAGCTAGCAAACCAGGTTCACCATTTGGCAATGTTAAAGACATTTCATCCAACAGTTTATTCATTTTCTCGAATTGAGGAGGTAATTGTTTGACAGGATCAACTCTTGGTAGAAATCCATTCTGAGGAGTCACAGTGAATACAGGGGTCTCTGGAGTGACATCCTTAGGGTAATTCCAAGATTGATAGAAGCGTTTGGTAGATCTCGTTTGAAGTCTCAATAATCGATTCATGAGTTAGTTTTTCACGAACAAATCCTTCACACTTTATAGCCAGCTCCAAGCCATATGTGAATCGTATGGATGACCAGCCAGGTGACCTTGAAAGCCCCCCTAGCAGCTAAAATGAATTAAATGAAAAAGTGGGGTAGTTGATCTGTAACGCCAAAGTCACGCGAATATGTCATCAGTCACCAATCTGAGAAGCAATTGGTGAAATTATTCATTCGATACCATCAAGTATCGACAAAACTGATTGTTTGATTTGCTTATCTCTATCGAATTCGGATTTACAAATTGAAAAAACGATAACACCATGCACGGACATCACCTGATTTCTCCCACACTTTTTGTTCTAAGGGGCAACGACGTGGAATAACTATATAAGCCCAATGCATTCCAATCAAATCTCATAGAAGAATACTGGAAACCTTTACTTTATCATTTACTTTATCGCGATCGATCAATGTACAACTTATTTTTTCACAAAGTTTTTGAAATGATTCATAATGATGTGAAGCATTGCAAAAGGAGTAATTAACCAAAACGGTTCAATAGATCAAGCTGTTTTTTTCATTCATAAAAGCAATAGTGAATGAATAGGCCAAGAATTTGATCAATAGTTCATTTGTTAAAATATTCTTGATCAGAACATCGCTTGTCTTCAAAGAAAATACTTCACCACTTGTGTATAGCTTAATCGATTCAAATTCAGTAGTTGACATTAAAGAATTGCGTAAACATAACGAGGTGGTGTAGATTCAACGCGACAATTCCTTAAGATATGAAGATCCTTCATTAACTATAAAATCAAATCATGAGATGTTTGAATGCGTTAGACTAACCGATTCACAATTTAATTTAAAACATATATTAATGAGAAGATATAATCACAACTATTTTGATAATCATTCAAGTAGGCATCTTCCACCAAAATCTCCAACAACACATTTTAGATTCAAATCACACTGGATTTCATTTCCACATTTACCTAAAAAACTGGAAACGGTTGGTGTAGTGTTTTCGACAAGATTTAACGGAGTTCCAGAGATGGTCATCGTTAGCAGAAATATGATAGGATTCATTGAATATTTAATTGTTTATTGTCCACTTAAGTAGTGGTTGTGAAACACTCCAATTCAGGTCCCTTTTCTCAATTATTCTCCCGTTTCGTTTCAAGATGAGAAAGTGGGTCTGAACATGATATTATCAAACAAATAACGGTATCAATGGTTTAAAAGATAAACAGTTTATTATTGTATTACTAGACCACATTTTTGGCATCGTTTTTGTCCTAGTTTTGATGGATCATCCCCACCTACACATGCACTAATCAATTGTACAGCAATATTATTATTCTGAGCTTTGGAAGCAATTTGTACAGCTGAGGTTGAGCCTGATAGTTAGCTATTGTCATAATACTTACAGTTTCTACATAATTGAAGTTCGTTTGTGATTGGAGAATTGGTATTCATATTAACATTAAGAGTTGGCTGATTCGTTTCAATGCGAGAAGCGTATTTTACTGCTGGTTTGGAAGATGCTCTACTAGGTATTTTCATGTCTTTTGAATAATGTTTTGACGATGTTCTGCTTGGAACTTGAACACCACTTTCTTGATTCATCATTGTGGTTCTTGGGGATTGAGCTGCTACAGCTGGCAGTTGGATATCATGTGGGGATCTTGGGGACACAGGTAAATTCTCCTTAACATGAAATGTAATTGGGGGCTGTTCATCATTGTAAATGACATCAGCGGTCGCCGCAGGTTGTATTGATGGGGATTGGTAGTTTAGTGATGGTGGTTGGCTAGAGCTACCGCTGTTGAATCCATAGGGAGAATATTGTGGGCTATAAGGAGAGTAATTGGGGCTTTGAATAGGTTGTGTATAAGCTATATGCGGAGCCTGGCTGGGATGGTTATGTGCGTTACGTTGGTAACCATAGTGATGGGGATAGTGGGGATGGGAATGGTAGTTGACGTCTGGGGCATTTGGCATATAATATTGACTTGCATAAGGGTTCACTTGATTCTGAGCATTCCATGTATGTGCTTGCGTCTGTTCATATTGTTGATTATATACATTATGATTTGGTTGATGATACAGATTCGAATAAGGCTCATTGTAATGTGGTTGTTGATTATTGATTGTTGATTTAAATGCCTGTGAAAATGGACTCTGAGGATACTCAAACTTTGAATACTTATGACTCAGGCTATTGTAAGGTTGATTTGTGTATGGCGCATCTGGATGGTGGTATTGTTGGTTGTTGTATTGCTGACCTTGATAACCATATGTTTGCGTTGGATCTGGTTCATAAGGATACTGAACGTCTTCGACACGTTTTTCATTTGCTTGTGGATCCCAAGTTGACTGATTATTATACTCCACGATTGGTCGATCTTGTAGCTCTAAACTTGAGTCTCGTGCCAAATCTAAGCTTGCATCCCTTGGTAAGATAGCAACTGGGTGAAGAGAAGATGATCGAGGTAAATATTTCACTGGAGATTCTTGAGTATCAACAGGAGTGCGAGGAAGTGTTTCGGACTTTGAAAATCTTATAGCTTCGGAAACAATTTCATCAAAATTTTCTACAATTAGGTCGATGTTAATAATACCTTGAAGTGATTTACCACTACGAACACTGGAGGTTCTAGAGAGCGTCACTTCCCGTAAAGATTCTCTGTTTCTTGCTGTAAATGTACTGGCCCGTTGAATAGAACTTCTCTGTCTTGGTTTATCATCACCAGTATCTTTTAATGATATTCTTTGAGCATCTAACAGTAGATCGGAAGTATCAGAGTGTTGTACATAGTTTTCTACATTTGGATCAATTTTCAGTGATAGCCGCCGTGATAAACTGTGAGACAGTCTCCCTCTTGATTGCCGTTTTCTTAAAGAGGCTCTCTCATTACTGCTTTCACTGTTTGTGGAATGATCTTTTTTGTCTGCACGTTCCTTAGACATAGAAACACGTTCAATCAAAGACGATTGATGAATTGACAATCTACCTCTAGATTTACGCTTTCGTAATATCTCTCTGCCCAATTCGCTAGACTGTAATTTAGAACTGTTTAACTCTGAAGAACCAGAACCAGGAGCTGCAGAATCAGATTCATTATCAGCATCATTCATATACTCTACATCTTCGCTTACCAACTTCTCGGAATTAAGTTTTCCACTTGATTGACGAACTGATTTTGATTCAGTATCAACTTCATTATTATATTCTTCATAGTAATCCACATCTTCTCTTTCCAAAACCATACCTGAACTTTCTACTTGTTGATTGTCTGATAATTCGGCCGTAAAAGAATAATCAACCACATTGGAAAGTCCAGATCCTTGTTGAGAATATCTATTTTCTCTCTCCCCTGTTCCCATATAATAAGACAATTCTGAATAGCTTCTTGGTAATGATTCATCAGCAGTTGCTCTGATTTCTGCAGTAAAATGTGCATAAGATAACGAATCTCGGGAAATTGTACTATTAAACATACTTGGATCATATTCGGACGGTTGCTGATAAGATATTACAGAGTTTGAGTCGATCGGCAGAGGATGCAAGTAACCAGATTCATCAACAAAGTTTCTTTCTTGTTTATCATTATCACTTCTTGCAATAGAATACATAGAAGATCGCAATGAGCTTCTTCCTCTGGATATTCGCTTTCTAGATAATTGTCTTCTTGTCGATTCTGACTCCTCGCTGCTTTCATCAAATTGACGAATCACTCGCTCCTGAGTTGTCAATGCTGGTTCCATAGAGAAATCAAAGATATTATCCAAAGGCTTAATATTCGAGAGTCTAGTTTCATCTACAACATGATCATTTGTACTGGAGGTAGAATTAGTTTCCTCTCGGTAAGTATGTTCGTTTGTGGCACTATATCGATAACTGTGCTGATCTTCATCTGAAGTCGACAAGTTCACAAACGACATCAATAAAGAAACCCTTCTCGAAGTTTCTTCTGTATTAGGATATGTATCATTGACAGGTTCTGTTTCAGAAAACACATAATCATCACGCTTTGCATCTTCAATAGATTCTTCATCTGTTAAGTCGTTCATACCCTGAGTGACTAAATCGAATGAGGAAATGAGGTCGTTTATGTTCTGTCGTTGTTCATCACGTTTCGACTTTCTTCTTGATTCTACTTCGTCATCATGAGAAAATCCCACATGTGACATGCGTTCTATTTTCTTTTCATCCGAAGTTGCATTAAACGAATCGTTACCAGCATTTTCTCTATTGATACTTTCGATCAAGTTTGTTTCAGAAATTTCCAATTCTTCTTCAAGTAAATGGAACGTGTCCAACAGATTGGGGTCTGTTCTTTGCTGCTGAGATTGGTGAGCAGCAGGTGAGAGCCTCGAGTCTATTCTAGCTGGAATTGAAACTGGTATATAAGTTAATTCACGGGGTGGAAGCGGAGGTGGGGGAGTCACTAATGCCAATGATCTCTTAGCTACTGCTTCTGCTGGTAAATCGGCTGGGCTCACTGGTGATGGTACTTCAATAGTCTCTACTTGAAGCTGTTGGGACTTTGGGTCCAATTCTATGGAATATTTCACAGGTTTCCTTTTAATTCTACCAGTCTTATTCAGATTTTCTATTTCTTTATCAACAGATTTCGAAAGCGATTCTACTTTCGCATTGTCAAATGCCTTCTCGAATTTTACAGAATCTCTAGCTTGCTTTGACTCTTCAGTTTGTCTATCGATTTTTACGTCAGTATGATTAACCTCTTTCTCTTCTTCTTCCGGTACACCAACCAACAAATTTTCCACTTGAAGAACTGTCGCTTGTCGTCGAACCACTGACGTATCTTCCATGGAAGCAAGAGACGGCTTCATTTCGTTAGATGTAATGTTAGTTTCATTGACTTTCATAGCAGGTAGTTTTGAAGATTCATTGGCAGATGAACTTTCAATAATTGGTGAGATTCTTTTATCTGCACCGACCTAAGAAATAATTAGAATTTTGATATTGTTACTGGCACTTTAGTAATTGGACTACTCTTCAGTAAAGAAGATATTCTTTTTGGAGTTTTAATCATTGGTGATTGTGGAGATATTCCACTCCCCAAAGGATGGACAGACTTTGTATCAATCTATGGATGAGGGGCAAAACAGTCTTACAGTTAAACCTGAATGAATTTCATTAGATTCCTGTGGAATTGCCGTCTGTTCAATTCTATTCAGGTTGTTCATATCCTCAGCTTTAACGTTTCCATCCTATGATTGTCAATTAATGTAATTTACCATCTTGTTTTCGAGTTCTAAGTGTTGACTATCTAAAATCTTTTCATCTTCATGTATATCATCCTTCTTTGGTTCCAATTGTGACAGTGAGTCACTCAATTCCTCCTCAGACTCTTCAATTGGAGCAAGGCTTTCATGAAAATTTGATTTCATAGGAGACAGTTTAGGAATTCTAGCATTATACTTTGACGTAGTGTGAATCGTTTTAGTATCAATCAAATGAACATTCAAATGATCGTCAAAGTCGACATGGCGATTAGTATTATGAACATTTGAATTCAACAAATGAGATTCCAGCGGATGAATAGCAGTCATAATTGAAGTCCCTTCTAATTCTAATAAAGATAGTTTGCTTTTAGGATGACAGGGAAAACCAATTGAGGAACGGATAACGGACCTGTCGTACAAAAGTGATACCAATTCCCTTGCCCTTCAAACAATGGATTTGTAGTATTCTATAGCATTGATTGAACGTTTAATGTAATCAATTACACTCAACTTCCTTTAATTCAGCTCATTTAAATCGTCGTTGTATTTAATCAACTCAGTACTGGGTTGGTGCGTGTTTCAAGTATAAAACACCAACAAATTAACTGTTGTTCAAGCATTAAGATAGCAACGTGAGATATACTACCAGCATATTGCTAAAAAAGTTATATTCTGAATCGAAATAAAATGCGTGAGTTTCTATTGCTGGTTTAAATACTTTTCTAGCGTATTTAATACCATTGGTTGCTCATGACAAAACATATTGATGATAAATGGAGGCAACCAACCACAAGGATCTGCCTGCACTACATACGAAACAAAACTACCATTATTATGCTCCATAATCAAATATCCCGTATCATAAAGTTTTCCATGTACTGTGCCATTCTCAACTATAAAAGTCTCTTTTGGAATTGAAGTTGAAACCAAACTACCATCATCTTCCAAAGAATTGAGGACAACTACATATGCGTTTTTCGTCGAAATACTTCCATCTTCCGCTAATATTTGTACTTGCACCTTTTTTCTTCGTTCCAAATATAGAAAAACTCGATCAGATACCAGAGGAATTCCCATCGTGTATCTCAATAAGGATACTTCAGCGGCATCAATCTCTTCTCCGATCTCATTTTGTTCACTAAATATTGTCTTGACGACTTTACCATTCTCTAAATATTATTAAACTATATACATTGGACTTACTAAATAACGGATCTAAGTGCGGAGTATGATCTGTAACTGATTTAACTGTATCAAAGATAGATTTTGGAGTATGTTGAATGAACTTTTTACCTCTAGCACCTAAACAATTTGAGATGCAATAGATATACCCCAAATCTGACGATTACTTTCCTTTGAAGTCTCTGGACACTTTAAAGAGATTTCAACATCTGAAGTAATGGATTTAAATTGCCATTTTGATTGTTGATGAACTCCATCCAAATGAATTTGATACATTTGTGAAGTTGATTTTTCAGATACTTTAAATGCTTCTGTGATGAAGGACTCTATAGTTGAATCCGTTAATTGCTTGATTTGCTCCGTCAAATTCATATCCTCATCAGCCATTTTTAAAAATTGAAAACTTTGTCTATTGGTATCACTCTGTACAGAGATGAAAGCAATCCATACCGTAACAAACTCAGGTTGAACAAATTAGTTGAGATGATTTTATTTATTGTCTCAAGTGCTTTTGGTAAATTATGGATTTAATTGTTTAATCAACAACCGAGTCTTTTCCATTTCTTCATGAATCTTCTTCACTTGTGTTGAATGTGCGTCATTGACTTTGGTGATGGCAGTATTAACGGATTCACTCACACGTTGAATTTCATTCTCATGCATGTCCTACAAATTAAGAATAGAGTTATTACTAATAACCGATATTTAAGAGATTGATGAACTTCAGACAAATTATTTAAGAATGATGTTTGAATACTTTTGTATCTTAAATTCATCCAAGCCAATCCTAAATATTATGAATATGTTTTTGATACCAAATCCAGATCCCAAGACTGCAGATGGAATAGAAATTGCCCATGGAACTCCGAGATGGGTACATCCCAAACATGCAAAAACCATACCCAATTGATATATACTTTGATTGATGGTAGCACGTTGAAGTTTTTTGGACAACAAAGCAAATTGATTTGAATCATCATATGAAGTTATATGATTACGCAAAAAGAATGGATCTACTTGAAATTCGGTAAAAATGGGTTTCAGATGAAAGATATTTTTAAATTCAATGCCGCTTTGGTGAGTGGAATCTGACACGAGTTTTTCGATTTCTTTCACTTCTTGTTCAAAGATAGGTTTCAATTGGCTAACTGCTCCGTATAATTTACCAACAGCATATACCATCTAAGGGATGAATGTATCAATTCACATACCTAAAATAATAAACCCAATATCTATAAAATACCTGATACTCTGATTTGATTAAATTATAACTTTTTAAACGTTCATTCAATTCTGGGACAACTTCTTCTACTTTCCAAAATAACTTCCAAAATGGTAATGATTTGAAATACCCACGAACAGTTTCATGAATTTCAACAAAAGATGATTGTAAAACTTTAATATCATTATTTGCAAAATCAATCCTTAATTTGTTTTCCAAATCAGTAAACTTTACAATAGTTTGATTTAAAACAGTTTGAATTTTGTTGAAACGATTCAATTCTATTTCATGAGATTTTTCAATATCCTTCAATATCTTCAGATTTGCATTGCTTTTGATTCGATTTAAATCCAAAATTTCTTTTATATTCATATTGACCTTTACATTATTTAGATCAATGATTTTAGGGATTGGAACACTAGTTGAGGTAGTAAATTTTGATTGAATCATTGAAGCCAATTCTTGTTCAAATTGTTTGGTTACTTTGATCTCATCTGATTTAGAATCTAAAGTTATCAAGAAATTCGAATGATTTGATTTCCAAAATTGATTCATCAAATTCTTGAATAGTTTAGATTCAGTAGTTTGAGTGACAAGAATTACAACATCATTTTCAAATGGAGTTAATAGATTTTCTACCAAATCATTCGTTTGTAAAAATTGACAGTTCAAGTTGGAATACGTTGTATTAAAAGATACGTTATTTAATCTGCAATGGTTAAAAAGATAGAAACAAACTTGATATCCTTTTGCACAGTTCCAAAAGTGTCAGTTAGTGTAGATTTTAATTTTTCAAGTGAATCTGGTTCAACATCTCCCACAACTGTTGTTAGTATGTAACACTTACTTAAAACCTTCAAAGGACTAGACTTCTCTTGTATTTCTAAGGATGGGTTTAGATTGGTTAAACCAGTGATTGCCAATTGTTGAGAGATTGCTTCAAACCATTGAGGTTTTGTATTTTGAGTAGTTGTAGAATCCCAACGGATGGATGAAATAACGGAAGGAATTCTAGTGATTGAATGGGAACGAAACAAAGGTCTGGCAACTCGCAACATCTGGTAAAAAAATAAGAGGAAACTGAATTGGAATTTATTTAAAAAACTTATACGATTTCCTACAATCTTTCCACGTAGAAATTCAAACCTTGCTGTTTAAGTTCCAATTGATATCTGTCTCATTAGAGTTGATTGCTTTACTTTTGTGAATCTAATTCAATGAGACTTTTCAATCGTTTTTGTCGATTTTGAAGAAATAATTGAGATGCCATAATCATTTCATCTACATTCATATCTTGTGTTGGTCTATCTCCTCCCTTCCATGTCTTTTGAGGTGCTTGATTTTTCCAATTGGTTCCAGAAACTCTTCATGTTTGAAAAATGATGATTTACCTCGATTGCATTTGTCGTTGATATACTGCTTTGGGTTGATTCTATACTTTAATTTTAGTAGTCTTTTACTTGTATCATTTTTGAAATTTGTAATAACCTTTGACGTGACGTGTTAATGAAAGAAGTACATGTAAAAATCATTCAATACACTTGTATATAACATCATATACATACAGATCTCATTAAAAGGATGAATATGAATTAATTTAATAAATTATTTTTGATTCAATTCATCAATTGGAATCAATTCCGAATCTTGTCTTCATATAGTCACCCAACAAATAGGATTGACGTAGCAACCTAATCTTTTGTAGACAGATATGCGATAGTTTCATCACACCACTACCATGCTTCAACATCAAGGATAATCTTGGGACGTCATTCACACCTGCAACACTCAAAACATCCAGCTTGTCACCATTCAATGCAAGAGTGTTTGCTCCAGCATCAATTAACGTTTTGCAACACCACATCAAATTATTCATTGATGCAAGGTGTAATGGAGTTTGTGTAAAGTATTCTTGATTGATATCAATTCCTGCTTTAATCAAGAGTACCACTGCATCTAATCGTATAGCTTCCATCCAATTTTCATTAGGGATTGGTTTGTGTAGTAGAAATGTATGCAACAAACTTTTTCGATTTAACACTCTTGATATATCACAGTTTAACTTGATCAATCTTCTGAATGAATCAAATACAATTTCAGCACTATGTGGCTTCATAACCCAACTTCTTCGTTCATTTGGTCGCCCTGTTTGTCTCATTAATTCAGTACCCAAGTAGTGAATCAATGACATACCCAATTTAGCCATATGTTCGCGAAGAAAGTTATAAAAGTAATTTTCTTTTACAATCCAATTGAACAGCATATGATCTTTTTGTTTCAATATCATTTCTAGGAGCGTTTCATTTGATGTTCGACACATTTTTGTTAATAGGTAAGGATTTGATTTCAAAAGATTGTAAAGATCACGACAATTCCAATGAGTCACCAATGAAGACAGTAAAGAGTTATCATAAGGCGCATTTGGCCATGGAATTATGGAAAGTAAATAAAGTGTTTGACTTGGATCATCCATTGTGATGATAAAACCAAACATTGTCCTACTAAATACTGTGACGTTCAACTTTTCAATCAATAATTCTCTTTCTTGTGGTGTGATCTTTACAGTGAATTTCTGTTGTCCCTTCAATCTAGTTCTAGTACATCTTTTTAATTCACAAGATGGTGTCTGTTTTTTAGACGATCGATCCATTGATTCTGATTCTGTTGCTGTTGTTTCTGTATTTAATGTTGCATTTGAATCTCTAATGCTATTGAATGATCCGTAATTTAAACGAGTCGAATACGCTTCATGTAGTACTTTCATACGTTCCATATTTGCTTTACGCTTCGCCATAAATTCAGTTGCCCCATTACTATCTTCATCTTTGTATGTGAGTGGTGATCGTTTCATATATACTTTCACGTAAGGCATATCGTACCATGGAACATCAAAACTATCAAACTTCAACAACAGTTTCAATAGCATGTCACTATTGTTCCATCGAAGAGTAATTGCTAGTAAGACGTGATAGAATTTTACATCAACATCTAGATTTAACAATAACTCTACAATCTCAAAAGATCGTGACTTTTTAGCAACCATTATTGCAAACGTTAATGGAGTTGGCTCTAATCCAATTTCATTAAGTAATATTTCGGAATAATGGGCATTTTCATTATCTCGATTGAATAATGCCTTGAATGCTTTGTAATGATTGGAGTATTCTTGAATGATTGAATTGGAGTCTCCAATCTGATTTTTATCCAAAGATTCATTTTGTATTGTCCAATATAAACTGGGGAAGTTTAATTGATTTGTTACATCTTTCACTTTGTTCAATTCAATCTTTAGACCTTCAATATCATTCTGATTGTAAGTGAGAAAACTTTACCAACATAATCAATTCAACTATATAGTAACTCCATGTTTGATTCTTTACGTATTCTATCAATCGTTGCAATGGTTTGCGTTTTCGTTTCCAAAATGGGTTGATTTTCAACATCTGCAGTTGACAAAAGCAAGAAAACGCGTTAAAGTCGGTTATAAACTCAACTTTTTAATTAGGTTTCCTACACATGAAGTAACTTTGTAATAGATAAAACTAATTAGCGGTAGTTTAAATTTATATTAATAAAAAGCAAAAGCAATTAAGAAAGTAAGGTAAAAAAGTTAAGATATGTCATTCTACCATTTCATTCATAGAGATATGTAATGAACGTTTACAACATTCACGTAACTGTTGTAAACCATACAAAGAGACCATATTACAATAAGCAATATAGATCAGCTCCAATTCCGATTGCTTTTTGTCAACCTGATCAGTTGATTTGATTGGATCAGTCGAAAAACTTGACATTGAATGAAAACGCTCTGATAAGATTGGAACAAAAGGGATATGGGTAGTTATTGATCTTGAAAGAGACATTATTCCCAAATCAGTCACTCTTGATAACCCTGATAAATTCAATACTCGAAGCTTTGGTAAGTAGTAGCCAATATGCACCAATGTTGTATCAGTCAGTGCCAAATTCCAAGAGATATTTAGATGAACTAATTGAGTGCAATTTCGAAGTATTTTTTCCATTGTTTGATCCGTTTTACTTGTTCCAGAGACATTTAAAAACGTTAAAGATTTTAATTGACTAGCCAGTTTAATCAAACAACGATTTGAGATCCCTTTACAGAATGAAATATCTAAATTAGTAAGAGAAACAGCAGGAGAGGACAACAGTAATGTTAGAGAGGATGACAAAGTAGGAGAGTTTCTTGATACTTCATTTAATCGACATGATAATATAATTTTTAAAACCAAATTTTTCTGTTTAAGGTAAGAAGTAGATTTTGCTAATAAAGCAAATTGTTTATGAGAAGAGATATTAGGAGAAGACCATAAATAAGATTTTAAAACGGAATTCCAATTATGATTTACTCTTGAACAAGAACCTAATAGACTTAAATCTGATAAGTAAGAGAATATGATGATTAATAATTCATTTGGTAGTAGAGTAATATAAGTATGATTTGACATTCTATTGAAGGTACTGTAGTCAAGTTTTGAAGTGTTTGTTTAAACAGGATCTTATCATATGATCAACGTCGTAGTTTAAATTCCATGTGATGAAAAAAACAATTAAAAATCATGACAAATGAATAGTACTAGACAACTGTATAAACAGTATTATACAACTATATACTAGAGTACAATATAGTTGTAAGAGTATCAATATATACACTATAGTTGTAGTACTTTTTGTGTTTGTTTAACATCTACTTCCATACTAATTTTATTATAATCAACTACCATCTATTTCTATTCAATACCTTTCTCTCATTTACTTTGTTATTACTTCTCTCTCTCTCATTTACTTTTTTAAAAGTTAAAATCTAATTTACTACGCCACACTCAAACATTCTTTTAGACTTTTCAATTACAATTCACTTTAACAATTTTGTTACTTCCCTTCGGTATCAATACATCCATCCATCTAATTTTATAGGATTAAATTAGTTTCAAAGTTCATTTAAATGTCTCTCTCTCTCAACGAAGCTGCTTGTGTTTATGCCGCCCTCATCTTACAAGATGAAGGTCTCGAAATTACCGCCGATAAATTAACCTCCCTCATCTCCGCTGCTGGACTTGAAGTTGAACCTATCTGGCCTTCCATCTTTGCTAAAGCTTTAGCTGGAAAGGACCTCGGTGCTCTTCTTTTCAACGTTGGTGCTGCTGGTGGTGCTGCCCCAGTTGCCGGTGCTGCTGCTGCTGGTGCTCCAGCCGCTGCTGCCGAAGCTGTCGCTGAAGAAAAGGAAGAAGAAAAGGAAGAATCTGATGATGACATGGGATTCGGTCTTTTCGATTAAAAAATTGGACTATTCGACTAAATAAATTAGCAATCATCTCATTTTTGATATAAAATCTTGCATTTTGACGTATCTATTTCCAAACAATCAAATGATTGTTTACTTAAATCCTTTGAATGAGAAAAACTATGTACTCAAAGTAAGAGACATCAATTGACATTCTGAAATATTCAAATATCTAGGAACATTTTTTTTCTCGAAAATTCATGAGTGATTATCGACAAGATAGTTATGGACGGGATGAAAGAAGGAGAAGGGACGACGATGGTATAGAATCAAATACTCATTCAATATAGACTATCCTCCCCGTAGGCAACGGTCTTATTCCCCTCGACGACGTAGTGATGATATGTACAGAAGAGATCGTGAGTCTAGGTACGATTATGAACAATATTTAAATATTCAGAGATCCACTAAAAGATGATATCATGATGGATTTAAGAGACTTTGCTCATTACACCAGAGAAAAGAATCAACGACAAGGCAAACCACCATTGGAACAAGATGAAGTTGAACGTCGATATGATGTTTATCGTATTACATTCACAAAAACTCAAAATGATAAACTATTCAAATCTCATTTCCAAGATGAATGGTAACCAAAAACTTTTTTAAAGAATTCCAAGGTTCAAAGAAAAATATCATCCTGAACTATCTGGACCATTTCATAATCAAATCTATCAAAGAAAAAAGGAAGTATTGGAACAATTCGAAATTGATTTGAATGATGGAAAATTTGATGCAGTATCATTTGATGAAGTTGAAAAAGATGTTAATGGTGGTCCACCTCAACATTCAAATGAAGAGGAGAATCAGAATCAAAATGATCAACCGATGGAGGAAAGTCAAGTGGTTCCATTTCTATTAGATCCTATTAAACCATACTCTTTATTCATTAAAGGAATTTCATCTAGTATCAAAAGAGAAGATATTTTAGAGGTTTTTTTTTCATCAACGGATACTAATTTCTATTTGTATAGTTATGTAAAACAATTCCTGGGTTTAAATATTTGGAATTAACTGACCCACGACCTGATAAACGAATGTCAAGATTAGGTTGGATTGTATTGGAAAATGGTAGTGATTTAGATGCAGCATTAGCCAAAGTTGATGGTCAACAAGTATTTACAGTAAAACTGATGATTAGATTGGAGAATCTTATTTAGGTGTTGCCATTCAACGTGAAATGACATTCTCTGCTAGATCATTTTCAGCTCATAGTGAAAAACCTTCACGACTACAATATGATGCCACTCAAATTAAAGAGCTTGCGAAATTATTGGACAAGGAAGCTGGCATTGATGAAGATCATGGTTGCTTTCTAATTGAAAAACGATTACAAGAAATCATTTTACCAACTATTCCTCCAACCGAAGATACAAATGAAATGGATGAAGAAGATAAAGGAATTCAAACTGCATCAATCAAAAAACAACTTGATTATTATATCCTATATCTTTATTTAGTTCATTTTTATGATTATTATAGTGGTATTTAAAACAAATACAAACTAATTCAATTTTACATAGGTGTCGAATCTACTTGTCCAGAAGATCATTCACGTAGAGGTGCATTACCATCAAGAAAACCACTTTCAACTTTAAGAGAAATGAGTTCAAAAGTATTTTGGTTATCTAAATTGGATTCAAGGGTCAAACTTCGAATGGGACAATACAACCTTCCAGATTCTATGGTTACTTTTGGTTTCAAAGATGTAGAATTGGAACAAGACAAAGTAGTTTCATTATATATTCGAAAAGAAAGTGAATCCAAATATCGATGTACGGAATGTCAAAAATTATTTCGAGGAGATGATTTTGTACGTAAACATATCAAATCCAAACATGAACAAGTGATAAGTCAAGTAGCCATTGAAACCGAATATTTTAATAACTTTTGCAAAGATTTCAATAAATTGGAAATGAAATCATTCCAAAATACATCAACCAATCGAGAACGTAACAATGGAAATTATCGACCAGATTATCGTGAACGTAATTATGAACGACGTGGTCGTGAAGGTCCAAGGAATGAACGTCGATCTATTAAATCTTATCATGATTTGGATGCTCCTGTTGGTGGTGAAATTCAACTTAGTTATGATTGATTTCATTTGTAAGTGTCATTATTTGAATTGGTAATAAAAATTGGAATACTTCTAGATCATGTCTATTTTTGATTACTTCAAATAAATAATAACATACTACAAAAAAAGATACTTTAAATTAAATCTGGAATATATTTAAAAAAGTATTTAATCAATTTAAAGAATTTTTCAAAAACAGTTGTAATTGTTCTAATCGATATTCAATTCCATCGGAATCCAACGTATCCAATGAAGATTGTTTTAAAGGTATCAAAGGATAATCTACCATCGGTACACTTAGATCAATTAACGGTGGTTGATCCTGTTGATGATCTATATCATATCCATCCATGTATCGATCTTTTGATAATGATCGATTACGATTTTTAGATTTCATACCATCCGTTTCTGTTTTAATCAATCTTGGTTTTTGGTTTATTCGATCACTTGATGTTTGACGTTGTCTATTAGAATTCATTGATTGTTTAGATTTATATTCATTTGTTGATTTATACAATAATTTTGATTTGTGTTGATTAGAAGTATCTGATTTCACACCTTTTGAAATCAATGATTGAAATTACTTACTAGATGATCTTGATAATTGATTTATTGATCCTGATGTTGAATTTGATCTGGAATGATTTCGACTAGAAAATGAATTTTGTTTTAGATACCTTCGAGATCGTTTCAATTTGGCTTCCTTTTCTCGAACATATCTATCATTAAAAAAAAAAGGGTTTCAATACTGTGTAGGATCGAATCGTTGAAAAGGTGATGTAGAGGTGTGTCGTTTGATACCTATTTGGTTTAAAAATCAAATCAAGTTACTGGATTGACTTGATGATCTTTTAACTTGTTCTAAAGGTTCTGATTTGATTATTTTATAACCACTAATGTTATTAAAAATCATGCTACCTTCTTGACAATAGATTTTCAGTTGATTTCTTTAAACTAATTCACATGAATACAATATATTCCTTACAATTTCGATTTGATCTCATTTTTCTTTGTGGATCTAAATAGATGTTAAGCAAGTGAATTGACTTACAATCTTGATTTTGATGGTTCATTTGAAGAAGTAGATCTACAATCAAAATCATGTTTAAAAAACAATACTTTCTCGAATACTCCAATCCTTTTTTTCTACCACCTACCGAATCATTCGATTTTGTCTGTCTAACAAATAAAATAAATAATAAATGCAATTACAATCTGTTTTTGGAATTATTGGATCGTATGAGGGAAGAAGGACGAGAATGATTTGAATCTCGTGAGGGTATATCATCTAACGATACCAAATCCTAACATCAACTTGCAATAATATGATACTAGTAAATCTATGATGATCGATTCAAGGTTTTGATGAATTTTATAATGTCGACAAGTTCCAGGATCGATTTTTTTCAAATCTCGACTTATCTTTGATACCTTTAATTCAAAATCTGGTAAATTTTGTATTCTATCAATTTTAATTCTTTAATGAATAAATTACTGTAAATCAGTTTTTGATTTTTGTTTCAACTCGTATTGTAATCGATCATTCTCTTTCATCAACTAAACAATTAGTATTTAAATCATAAAGTGAATGGAAAAACCAAATCCAAATAACTTTAGTACATACCATAGATAATTCTTTCAATGCATTCGCATAATCGATTTCTAAACTCTTGATTTTTAATTGTGATGAATTATCTAAAGAGTTTTGTAATTGTAATGGTAATGGGTAATGAACTCTATCAAAAGCAACAGCATAAGTCAAGATTAAATATAATTTATCATCGATAGTATTGTTTGGTTTAGGATTAGTCTGCAATTGATTAGTTTGTAAATCATTGAGAGTTAATATTTCTAAAGATAATGAAGAATGGTTTTTTTGAATTGCGTTTGTCAACATATCAATAAATATCTGGAATTTCTTAAAGTTTCCAGTTTTTTGAGTTAGATTTTCTATATAAGAGTTTGAATAGTTTGCTTGGTAACTTAAATGTTGATTTGATAAAGATATAGTTAGATTATTGTTTGAGTGAGAGATCGATAATGTCCAACTTGATCCTTTGAATGGAATTTGAGTTGATTTGGAGTTTTTTGGATTTAGGTTCTGTTGATCCATTTCTTGGTTTGTTATTTGGATTTCTTTAGATTTGTTTTTGGATACCTTTATAGTTGCTATTAGGTATTGGATTGATATCTGGTTTTCTTTAGTTTTACCAACTTGAAAAGACTTTGACAAATGAAAGGTAGTCGCGTGTTATCACTTTAACCAACACTACTATTGAGTCTCATCACTTATATGTTATTATTATTGTAATCCTATTTTATTTTTATGCAAATTAGATTCTATTACAACAAACTAAATTATTTTATAATCAACTACGGTTAGTTACTAACCTTCCCTCTACAATATCATTGCTTTTCCAGTCTCTTCATGCTTTTTTTTCGTGATTTTGATTGTGATTTTGGTGGCTTGAAAGGTCAAAAACACAGACACACAAATTTCAATTTTTCCAAAACAAAATGGTAAGTGAACAAAATCAATGAAATGAAATCCCCCTTTTAAAGACTTTTAACTAAGAGAAGATCAATATTAAAAGATAGTCTAGTGGAGTTCAAGTTCAAGATATCGCTGTCGAAGTATTTCAAGAATTAAAGTTAAAAAAATCATACCGTTACATCATCTTCTCTTTATCTGATGATTTCACTACCATTGGAGTATTGCATAAATCAGAAAAAGGAACTTATGATGAATTTTTATCTCAATTACCTAAAGATGGTTGTCGTTATGCTGTTTATGATTTCGAATTCCCTACCCCTGATGGTATCCGAAACAAACTTTTGTTTTATGCTTGGTAAGGTTTTGTTATTCGGTGTTTTCTTTGGTTCTCTTCATGATCTTTTCGACCAGGGTTGAATTTGATCTTGTACTCCACACCATTAACCTTTAACACAATCAATGGATTGTTTTCATTACTTTATTTATTCTTTCTTATTATTAGAAAAAAATTCACTGGTGATGATAAATTAATATTTTTGTAGGTCACCAGATACTGCCAAGATTAAACAAAAAATGCTTTACGCATCATCTAAAGATGGATTAAGAAAGAAATTGGATGGTGTTTACACTGAAGTCCAAGGAACTGATTTATCTGAAGTCAGTTACGAAACTGTACTCGATAAGGTATTATTTACACGTATATGTTTAATCATTCTTTTTAGGTGACTCGTATGTCTAGTTAAATGGCAATATCGAATATATACTTTCAGTGTTAACTCATTTCTTGTTTTTTTTTTAAAATCTCATTTCTGTTTGTGTTTAATCTTGAAATTATACTTTTTTGAACGAATCTTCAAATTAGATTCAAATTGAAAAAGGGCAAATAGATAAAGAATGGACGAAAAAAGAAATATGATAAATGAAGTTTTGATTTATCATGATAAACAACGAGATCAAACAATGACCAAGAATACGACAAAAGTCAAAATACAAAATAACAACTTGAAAGAATCAAACTTTTCTAAATGCAAAAACCGAATAAAGACCTACAAAGAATAAAAAGAAAATGAACATACCAGAAGCTTCCCATTCATCAAACGAAATATTCCCAGCTGAATCAAATACTTTCATACGTTCCAATAGATACATGCCTTTTTCATAATTGTCATTAAAATAATCTTGACGTTAGATGGATAAATTTACCATGGAATGTTCTATGTAGAATACATTCTAGTCCATATTCAGCTGCTATTCTAAACCATTAGATTTGTATTTTAGATTTTATAATAATGAACGGAATTGAGAGTATAAATTAAATGAATGAGAATAACTTTAGGAAATGACTATATGGTATAAACTCAACCATGTGCATATCTTTACTTGTTGGTATCAGTTAATGAATGAATAAGTGTAAAATTACTTTTGCAAAGTGGGAAAATGAATCAAATACTCTGGACAATCATCAATAGCATCTTCCAAACGAAACCAATATTTATGACCAAAAATAGGAAATGATGATTTTTGTTCAAATTCTATTGAATAGATGCTATTTCCAAACTTGCGATCGTCGCCTATTGTCATAGTGGTGAAAATTACCTATAAAAGTGTTAGTATTGCATGTTTGGGGATGTGTTGATAGACTGTGAGAGAGGAACAGAGAGTTAGTTAGCTAGTTAGTAGATATGGTAGTGAGTGATAGTTTGTGAGAGAAACCAATGTGAGAGAGTAGTATATAATGATGGATAAAGTGTTACACACGAATACTAGTTAGTGTCGTTGACACTCATAGATTGAGGAAAGAGAAAGATTGACACAAGGTGAGTAAAAGAATAAGTTGTGTAATTTAGAAAAAAGTACCATTAAGAGCGAGCAATTTCTTTACAATGAGAGCAGAATTAGGAATTGTTCCAAAATAAACACCACCAGTTTTTAAAACGTTGGCAATGGATTGTAAAGCAGAGCGAACCTTGGCTTCATTTTCAAAGCAATAATGAAAAGCAAATTGAACGGAAACGACATCAAAAATCCAACCTTGACATGCACTTGTGAGTTGATCCTGTGAATCAATATAGTAAAGATTACTGAGAAGCAATCAACAGCTTTATAATGAGCTTTGAATCTAAACCTTCCATCATTGTATCTTTTTTTAGCTTGTTCAATAGACACAGAAGCGATGTCTAATCCGAGTAAATGTGATATATTGCATTGTTTCCTACACGTTGAGATACTAGTACTTTATGATAGTAATAGAGAAAGGTAGAATTGGTGATAGAAGTTGGTAATACCATTTGAGCAAGTCACCACCTTTCCCACAGCAAAGGTCGAGTACAGTATAATTTGGATGAGTGAATTGGTTAATAAGCATAGACTTGGTCCAGTTATTAAAGTTTTTCATATGAAAGATAGGAGACAGTTGTCGATGCTTGACACCTGGAAGAGTTAGTAACAAGTTCTTTATAATAGATATTGATCATAGAGAGAGGAGCAAAGAAACGTACCAACATCCGGTCTGTTATTGTAGTGATTAGCAACCACAGAAGAGTTTTGCATGGTAAAGAATCTCCGACACTTACGAATTTATTACATTCATACTTGGTAATTATTTTACTTTATAGTAGTTATATTGAATGGCAAGCTAGTAGTCAGTCACTCTTACGCCTGTTGGTAGTCAGTGGTAGTTGCTTGTTTTATCACTGAAACTTCTCTGCTTCATCCCTTATACATCAACTGAATTTCTTTACCCTCTTTCTCAAATGGGTGTGAATTTAATCAACGATACTAGTATATACTCCTCTCTTGATGACTCTTTGGCTACATTAACTGATTCCGAATTTGTAAATCAAGTCATCACTTGGCATTGTCATCAACAGAAAGGTTATAAATTCATCCCTCCTTTAAACTCTCCTCTACCATTACATGATTACAACGAGGACTCTTTCTTCCCTACCAAACTCACCCCTCCTTCCGATTATATCTCCATTCACAATCATAAAATATTCTTGGTTGCTGACGGTCATGCTGGTCATGAAGCTCCTCTATTCTTTATCAATGGTTTAGCTACTAAACTACTAGCACTGCTCAACTCTAATAATTGGAATTTCTCTATTAAATCTCATCAATCTCAATTGATCTCTCTCATCACCGATATTTATCAATCGCTGGATGACGAATATACACTTATTAAAACATTGGAATATCAGGAATGGTGCCGACAAGGTTCTGTCGGTAAAAAGCCAATGGATGATGGTTGTACCATGATCGTTAATATCATCCAACCTGGTTGGGTACTCAACTGTAATGTAGGTGATTCAAGAACTCTGATAGCTAAACCTTCTTCATACTCTAAAAAATGGTCTCCTGTTTTTTCTTCAATTGATCATAATATGATGCATCCTGATAAAGTATTTGATATACACAACAATGGTGGTTTATTTTTGGATGGCTCTGGAAAGATTGTACTTCATGTTAATGTTCAACATCCAAACGAACGTGGATCCCGTCAATATACCGAACTATGTAATTCTCGTATTTTTCGTCCACTCTCTGCGCATATATCTGACGTCGGTTGTTCTCACCGTCGTACTCTAAACCTTACCGCTACCCTTGGCGATCTGTTGTTTAAAATCAAGCCGCCAGTATTATCTTGTAAACCTGATATCACTTTTATCGAATTGGATCCTACCGAACATATACTCATCATGGCGACTGATGGACTATGGGATCACCTTAAAGCTCCAAACACACAAACTCAAAATACTCAAGTACTCGATAAAACGATCTCGATGATTAATGAATTGACCGATTTATCGCTTGATGATAAAAGCATGTGCTCTGATTCATCTCTTCCGAGCTCTTTTGAAGAGGCTTTATCTGTTGTCTGTGCCTCCTTGGTAGATCGTGAAGGAGATACTGGAAACGGACTTTTTGCTGATGGTCTCAATCGTTATGATGATGCTACCGTCATGATTATTCATTTAGATGTTTAGCTTGATTATTCTTACCATACATTATCGGGTGGATAATTCCACTCTTGTTTTTAATAAATATCATTCCATCTCATTCTTGTACCTCACTGAAGATCAACAGAATTAGTCAGAATACGGATTAGTAAATGTACGTTAAGTGTAACTTGAACGCAAACCCGATTTGCCAGTTTCGGTCATTGGTGGATCGAGAAGGTGATACTGGTAACAGTCATGCCCGTAACACTAATTCTTGGAGATCCTATCACACATCTTTTTAAATTAACTTGTAGTGACTATTTTACTGCAATTCTTTAGAGATAACAAGTTTGGTAAAAAAATTCAATTTATTAATGTTAAACTATTTGTAGAACATACGCTGCACTTGCCACGTCTACACATAGTTTTTTCACTATTATAGATATGATCTAACACGATTGCCTCCATTTTTCTTTTCAATATCATTCAATTTTCTTTTCAATTTCATTCAATTTTCTTCTGCTTCATTCTTTTGCGTCGTTCGCTCAAATCCCTCACATCGGTTTTCTTTCGTCTGTTCATAATTTCGGTTTGTTTCATATTTTCTTGTTCGTTTTTGTTTGACGGTTTTGCTTCACTATTTTGCCCCACTAGCTCATGTTCCCGCTCATGCTCTTGCTTCACTTTCTTGCTCTTCTTGGCTCAAGTCCTTCGCTTGCCATCTTGCTTTGCCTTATTGCAACACTGGCTCAAGTTCATCACATCCATTCGTCACACTTTCTTCTTCTTTGTTTTTCGACGCATCGCATTATAACCATATCTAAACTCCTTTTCTGACTTCATTTTACCATAAGGGGAAATCTTCAAAAGACACCAAGTATGTTGGTAGTGTAAGACTTGACTTACTAAAACCCCTTCATCTTTCATACTCTGATCATTGTCAATCAGAGGGATCGATTTAACTTGGATACTTTCTGTTATTCACAATAGTTTAGTGCCAACAAGTTGCGAAACTGGTAACAGTCAAGTAACGAAGAAAAATAGATCAAATTTTTTTGTTGTGACAGAACCCAATTTATAGTCTTAACGCCACATCTGAATTCAACCATTTCAACCCAAAGCCTTACTGGTTTTAGTAACTAAGAGAATCGTCATAAATACTTGATGTTAAAGTAATCCATTAGATCATCAACTTAAAATCATAAGTATTGGAATCATCGTCGGAATTATTTTGGAAAAATCATCCTATTCCGATTTCCGCACTGACTCATCATTATAATCTATTTGAAATCCTTAAAAAATTACACTATGTTGAATTAAATTTATAAACCATTTTATTACAAGTAAAAGTTTTACTTTCTATCATCTATAATCTCTTACAGCTTAATCTATCTAAGCAACGTATTTCACTTCCCTAATTGAGTGAGATTCTAATAACACTTCTTTACTTTCTAAAATACTCTCATTCGATCATAAGCAACTGTTTCCCATTACTAAAACTAGAAAATATTTTACTTGCTTTTTACGTTTTCCCAATCAACTTCAAACAACCAAACATTTTTCGTTTTCTCTTTGCAATAAGAAAGTCATATAAACAACTCGATAAAACGTAAAAAACTAGCACTATGGCCGCTACTGATAATAATCAAGGGTCACCTAAACTTGAAATGCTAGATCAAGCAAACCGAGCAAGATGTTGTGGGTCTGGAAATTATGACTTTAGGTCTATTAACCCGGTAAC
>MU621332.1:0-18215 GCA_025399215.1 Globomyces pollinis-pini | reverse complement strand
ATGGTGCTCTACTTACAGTTGGTCTAACTGATTGATTGTATGGCGTCTTTAACGAGTTGAGAACCGTCAGTACGATCAATCTATAAGTTGCTTTTGTTAAAAGTAATTTGCCATCATTCTCACAACTAATCAATCAAAAAAAAACTGATTGATTCTTCACAACTCAGTTCAAGATGACTATAGAATCCGCGTTGTTTGTTGATTCAATACGAGTTTATTGATAATTATCAAAGACTCTACTTTGGGATTCTACTGTTTAATTCGTTACTTTAATAGTTTTTTGACTGTTCCATTTTGGAAAGCTTTTGTTAAATCATCACTTCCACCTTTCTATTAAATGAAATTCATTACCAACATGAGTTTGATTGATATAAATAGAAGGAACCGTTTTTTGATTGTTTAGAGTAAAAAGATAATCTTGAATTTGAGAACCATCCGATCGTTTATCTAATTCATATGAAGTGAAATCCAAGTTATTCTTTGTTAATAATGCCTTTGCTTTAGCACAATAAGGACAATAAGATTTGCTATGGTTTATCCCATACTTTTTGATTACCTAAATATAAGAACTCTCTCAGTCTTGATGGCTTGATTGACAAACTTGGCTACCGTATTCATCAAAGAAAATTATAGGAAAACGATCAAGGAGGAATTCAATTTATTGACCAAGAGATTACTTTAACCAAAGCTTCAGTCGAAATGCATCAACTCCATTCAAATAATATCTTGCTAATCGTTTATCCCTCATAAATCCTAATCTACTGTACAAATTTAAAGCTGCTTGATTAGTCAATTCTGTCTCTAAAACAATTTCATCTGCTTCTTTTAATTTCATTTGTTCAATACAATGAACTACTAATTTCGATCCTTTCAATTAAGTCATCATATCTTTACCTATTCCTTGTTTACGGTATTTAGAATCTACAGCTAACATGGCTATATACCCTCTCTTTGGAGTATTTCGATGGGGTTCTAATCTACATATAATCACTCCAAGTAAATTCTGTTGCTCATCTCTAAATTCATTAGTACTGTTTGTTTTAAACAAAAACAAGTGAATTAAATGGGATGCTTTATCATATAAGTGATTTAAATTAGATACTTTACCTTGCTAAAAAGGTCAAAGAAGGCCAGTTATGTAAAAAGTAACGATAAGTATATATGGTATAAGGTTCCGATAAATCCTGAAAATCAGTCATTGATTACAAAGTACTCTATCGATCAAAGCCATGATTTCATCCAATTCTATCTCTCCTTTATATGTGGTGATGAGCATTATGTGAACAAAAAATTCAAAGAGTTTAAATTCAAAAGCAACCATATCAATGGATACTATAAACTGTGATCTGATAGATACCTACTGCAAGCATGTGTCTTTTATTTGTATTAATTTATCCTGATATTCAAAGTACTGAGAGATACAAGCAAGGATGAGATGCTATAGAACAAGTACATTTCTGAATTGTCGAGTAATACAATCATGATTGTTTAAGGCAAGTTTCAATAGCATTCATTTTGGGTCAATCACCATGTTTTGAGTTCTTTGTTTAATTAAAAAACATTGGCTTTTAATGGACTTGATTCTAATTGGTTTACTAAGTGCTGCTGCACTATGCATCATACTGATACTCATCCTCTCCTTCAAATCTACAAAATCAAAGCAATCAAACGATGATATCGAAATTGTAAACGAATATCGTCAAAATATTGCCAAATTACAAACTCCTGATCAAACTACTAATATTCCAATCGATATACTCTTTAAAGACATTCCAGTGGATGATGTGAGTCAATCAATATCCGTAAAGTCAATAATAACAATCATGGAGAAATATAACCAATCGACTATTATACTATTTTCAAATGGGGATGGGTTGGAGTTGATTTCGGATGTCCTGGATCAAACGCTGTTAAAATTAGGTGAACCTTTAAAGGTAATGTTGATAAACTACAAGAATTTCTTATACTCACAACTATGGATGTATCCATGATTTTAATTACATATGCATGATCTGAATGACATATTTTAACCTTACAGATTATCGAAAACTACGTTGGAAAAGATGAACAAGAACTCACCATTAAAACTGGAGATATTATCAAAGTAAAGAATTACTATTTGGACGGAACATGTTTGGTAGAAAAGAAAGTTGGGAAACAAGTACAAGAAGGTATCATACCACAAAAGTGTTTCCAACCAACAACAAAATACAAATTGGGTCTATTCTACTTTCCAGATAGTGATGACGAAATACAATTACCAGAGATGATTGAATTCTGTTCAACTCAGTACAGTAACATGCTGAAAACAAACATTATTGATACTATAAAGACAATTGAACACCCTCAATTTTACAGTCAATTTCATGGGAATGAGGTTTTAATAATACTCGGTACCAAAGAATTGATCAACAAGACACAAAGTACTTTAAAACGACATGAATTGAAATCTGGATTGAAAACATTTCCATTCGAATTGTAAATACAATGAACATAATTGACGGCCTTTGATTCATATTCATTCCAATAAATACCATTTTGCAATTTCATTCAAATGATTACCTTGGAGTTTTATTGTATGGAACCATGTACTTTAATAAAACGCGACAACTCAATGATCAAATCCTTTGTTATAATCGACTGGGATCCATCGAGATGTACAATTGAAACCATTACAGATCCTTAAACTGTACAATTTCTTGATGACGTTTTGTCCGATTGAGTGACTTTTATTCTTATCTTTCAATGTTACCTGGACACGTTGAATTTAATCCAATTCATACCAGTCAATCTCTCTTTGTAGTATCGTCGGATGGAAGGTAATCAATATCCATCTAAAACCCAGTAAAATCATCTCTTGTGGAGGAAACAAATTAGTTTCGAATGCTTTACCATCTATTGCAAGTGGACATGTAGATTCTGAATCAGGAACAATAGTCTCTTGTGGAAATTCAAATACAACCATCACTTGTCTAGCTATTTATGTAACTATCATTGCTGGTTTAAGATTAGGAAAATTGGTTTTGATTATTGGGAACTAAATACATAGGCTTGTGGTAGGTTCAGATGATAACGAATGTCGATTGTTCAGACTAAGGCCACTGAAATTTCATCATACCTTAACTCGAAGATCTGGTGCTATTAGATCAGTCACCTTTGGAAACGATGGTTTAGTTGCTATAGGATCAGAGTATCTAAAAAAAACTAACTGATTTATAGTGAACCTACAATCACTTTGGTCAACATTTATAGTCATGATTTTAGTGAAGTACTTGAAGGTCATACGGTACCATTACCAATTTTACTAAAAACATCTCAATTAGAATGCAATCAAATCCCTTTCCATGAACAAATCATCAACAACGTTAGTATCAACTTCATCTGATGGATTAATTAAAATTTGGTTTAAAAAATTTACTTGGCAATGTCTACATACTTTTGATTCCATTATTAAAACATCATTACCTGAATCAATCGAACATTATCGAACGGTATGGCATCCAACTGGGGATTATTTTGCAGTTTGTGGATTGGGTGGTGATGTCTTGGGTATCAAGAATAATACTTGGGATGTGATATTTACTTTAAATCATACAGAAGATATCATGGATTTAAAATTTTCAACTAATGGTTTATATCTAATGTGTATTGGAAACAAAAAATTGTTGTCGGTTTGGAAACCGGATGAAAAAACAACTTTACCAATGTTTAGGTTTGTTTTTTAATTAAACAATTTATTTTTGTTAGTACCAGTCATGAATATCGTATCATGAGTTGTGAATGGCATCCCATTGAAAACGATATTGTTCTTGTATAATCTTGATGTTCAATAACCTTTATAGAGTGATCAAAAAGGAAATGTCATGTATTGGAAATCTTTTATAGTGAATTCTCAACCACATCCTGCTAAAGCATTGGAAGCAACAAAGAAAGCTAGTCAATCAGTAGATGATGAATTGTTTGGTGATGAGGATATGAATGATTTAAGTGCCTTTGATACAGAAGCTGTTGAAGAGGTTGGAGAAGAAGATCAAGATTTTGTGGTAGATGATGATGGTGGTGGTTATATTGAAGCATTGGATACTGATGTGGGGTATCAACGATATGAAGATCGAAACCGTCGTAACCTATTACAGAAAATGGATAGAGGTATTGATACCATATTTTTTATTTTCTAGAACAACTATTGTTTGGTGAAAAACGACCGGCACAAGCAGTGACGGTCTATCAACCACAAGAAGGTCAAGCTGCATTCCAACCAGGTTCTTGTGCACCAAAAGGAAATCGACATTATCTTCTTTTCAACTTGATTGGAACTGTTTGTTCGATTGAATCAGGAATTCAACATACTGTAGATATTCAATTCAATGATACTTCGCAACGACCATTCCACTTTACTGATCACAACAAGTATACGTTGGCATGTCTAGGACAGACTGGTGCTGTGTTTGCTTCAGAAGGCACTGCTACCTTACCTAGTTCTGTATTGTATAGACCATACAGTAATTGGGCATCCAAGAATGATTGGACTATACAATTGCCAGATGGTGAAAAAGTTGAAGGTATATCAACATAATGTATTTACCCTAAAGCACTTGCAATCACTTCAAGGTGTATAGCTGTTGCTACCGATAGACAATATATTAGGTTCTTGACCACCAGTGGTGTGCAAACAAACATTCGTTCCATAACCGGGCCAATTGTATCCATGTGTGGAAATGATAACCTATTGTTGGTGGTTTACCATGATGGTGGTGTCTTTCAAAGTAATTTATCTTGTGATTTATCATAGAACATCAAAATTTGGGATACATTTTGATTGATGTGTTGCTTAATAAGACTTTGGTGAATGCGAAATTACCTATTTCACCGTATTCTACTCTGACTTGGTTAGGGTTTTCGGATATTGGGGTACATGGTTTGGAATGCTGATGAATAGATACCATTAACGTACGATTCTGCAGGTATTCTCCGAGGACTGTTTGTTCATTCCGACAATTCATGGACACCCATTTTTGATTCCAAACTGGTTGAAGGAGTTAGTGGAACCAATTTGAGTTATTGGCCTGTTGGTGTCACTGAAACCAATTTCTTGTGTGTTATATGTAGAGTAAATTGATCTATTTGATTTTGATGTGTAGGGAGAACAAACTCCAGTATTTCCTAAACCGGTCATCAATGATTTTCCATTGACCATTCCATTTGCACAATTTGATTCCGAAAGAGTGAAAATGGAAGAAAGGTAAGAATTTATAGATTTTGTTGATGATTTCAAATTAGAATTGCAAAGGGTAGATTAATTTTGGAACAACATCGAAATTTGGATGAACAAGTTGAGTCAAATATGGGATTGATTCGACAAGAGGCTCAGCTTGATCGATTATCAATTCAATTGATTGCTGTAATTTGATTATTGGAAATGTTTATTTTTAGAGTGCTTGTAAAGCGGAACAATCTCAACGTGTGATTGATTTAGTGACTTGTTGTTATAATTTGAAGACGTTTGATGCTGCTATTAAACTAGCATCGTATAATCATTTACCAGCTTTGGCTGAACGGTTGAGTGCCATGAAAGAGGTAATGAATTTTGTATTAAATGGTAGGCTAAATATAAACAATTGGAAGCAATTAATTCAATGAATGAAGAAGAAAGTATGGGACATTATCACTACCAAAGATCTGCAATACAATCCATTGAACCACCCATTTCAAATTTAGTCCGACCTACCAAACCAGAATTGCCAAACTATAAATCTATAGTACCTGAAACTCAACCTACTCAAGTTGCAGTCCAGAAAAAAACTAATCGTGTTGAAACGATACAAGAACTTGATGATTTTGATGATAACCCAACACGAACGAACGCACACCAAGCTCAACCGGCAGTCGATATGAATGACGATGCAGATTTTGAAGATTTACCATTAAAAGAAACAATCATTGCCGACACTATTCCAACTCATACAACAAATCGTACTGAAACGAAAAAAATCAAAAAGAATAATCCTTTTGCTACCAAAAAAACAACTACCGATAAACTTAAATCAACAGGAGCTACGATATTTAGTGAATTAAGTACTATTGCCAAGCAATCGGATACCACTGTTGCTGATCTCCATCCAATTGAGAAAAAACGTAAACAAACTACTTTATCAACACTTTTTTCAAAATCAACCACCAACCCAGTAATTCTATTTTTATTTTTATTTATTTATTTTAGAATTCAGAACATATGGAAAAGAAATCAAAGTTGATTGAAGACAAACAAATGGATTCAACAGTTGATGATAAGCAAGTTGATGAACCAGTATCAACCAAGACTGTAGAACAAAAGAAACAAACAGTAGTTGAATTAAAAGCAGGATCTAGTAAAGTCGTCACCAATTCCATCCTATCACATTTTTCATTCAAAGAGAACCCAACACCATTGAAAGAGAGTAGTCGAGAAAATGGGGTGGAAATGCAAGTTGATGCAAATATGGATCCAAATGATAAATCACATCAGGAACTGGCTAAAATGTTTGATACTGATGGTGATCGAGAGGATACAGAGAAAGAAAATCAGGTAGGAGATGGTGTACCTGATTATGGAGCTCCTCATAAGGGCAAAGCACCAGCAGACCCTTCGACTAGTTTAAGGCATGTTTCATAGAAATTACTATAATACAATTCACAGTTGTTTTTGAATTTTTTTTCCTATTATACTACGTTGACTTTACAGGTGAAAGGAATGTGTTGATAAGAATGGTATCATATACGTAGATATGTATAGTTGAGTTGGATACAAGATATAACAAGATTAATTTATAGTATGTTTCTAATCTTATGTTTATTAAAGTCGAATAATATATAAGGATAAGGATGTAATTGTCATTCCTCGCTTATATTTGGTCGAGGATTATGACTATTTCGTACGGGTAGTTTTACACCTTGACTGGCCAAAGATTTAGCCAATTCACTTGACTCTATTAAAATATCAATCGTCCTTTTTTACTTACCCATCATTCCTAAAAATTCTGATATTGGTTGAACAACAAAAGTGTCAGAAAAGATTTCATTGACTATTTTCCCTTTTGTTTGAGTTAGCTGAGGTATCGATGCCATTGGACTTCTACAAGAATTAATATATGGTCTACAAATAGATTGTTTTTTTTTTTAATGAAATGACTTTGATAACATACCCAAGTAAATCCATCAAAGTAAACTTTAAACAATACTTTCCTTCTTTTCTCACAGAGATATCTGGAAATATGAAATAAACCTTATCCAATCCATTCAAATCGATTAAATTATAAGAGGGTGACACTAATGATCCCATCAAGTAATCCACCTTTTCAATTTTTTCTAGATTGCCCTCTGATGTTGATACAATTCGAACAAAATCTACATGGGTATAATTTACTTTCCTCTCCTCATCCCATAAGGAGCACATGCAAGTTAGGAAAGGAGCTCTAAAATTTCTAGAAATTATAATTTGTTCCATTTATTTACATTTCTGTTTTTAAATTTCCATCCACAATGAGTTCCAAAACTAATTGTTAGATTGAGAATTCTACTTGGAGGAGGGTCCACTAAGATGAGATGATTAAAAATTTACCAGGCCTTCTTTGTTTATCATCCAAAGGGAAAACCTGAATTAGAACAACAAGTCTTACTTTAGCTCTTATAGGTTGTTGTAGAATTTGTAGTTTATAATTGACCTCCATGATAATGTATTTCTTTGTATTGGTATTTTGTATGAATACCAGGTGAAAAACAAAAATTCAAACCAGAAAAAAATAAGTAAAAAAAACTTGGATCTTGATGTTGATGAAGGTTTGTAGAAATGAATCGGAAAAAAAATCCAAACCCACAGCCTCAATGACAAACATTGAGTCATACTAGAAAGTTTTCTGTTCATTCAATTCATAAAGACACTGGTACCGATTATTAAACATCAGTTGAAAAATCCGGACTCTCAAAAACACTTGTCTTTTGTTTTGATAACGATCGGAGGGAAATCGGGATTCTAACAAAATCCGATAGAAAACAGCCACTGTGTCTTACTCACTATGACTATCATCATGGAAAAAATTGAATTACTTTAAACTATGGGAAAATATGATGGGATACAGTACATCATCATCTTGTAGATTCATTTAATCCTTTGCATAGAAACGAAAAACTTGTTTTGTTCAAACTAAAATATTCAATCATAAAACTGTCAAATGTTAGTAGTAGATTCTCATAACAATTCCAATTAATACTTTAAAAAAGATTTCATAAGATCGGGAATAAGACAAAGGTTTTCTTTGGTTAGTATGGTTGGAAGGTACTAAGGAGTTGATAACAATATTAACACCTCATAGGATACCCATATATCAATCATAGTTTTGTGTTCAAAAGCTTTAGATTGAAAGTCACAAACACTATACCCTTCCAGAACATTCTACTACATTCAAACAACTCCGATTCAAAAAAAGTTTCACCAGAGAATAATACAGCTGAATCATCATGAATCTCAATTATACTCAAGTTTCCAATTCTTCAGAGTGGTTCCTAGAGGGTGCTAGTCGGAATCGGAACATATGACAATGTACTACAAACAAGCAATTAAGCAACTAATAATTGCAGTACTGGGATCCACTGATACTTTTAAACTGAAGTTTTACATGCCTAGGGTTGCGGGCGGATTCGGTGTGTAGGTAAAAATGTATTTCTACCTTTTGCCCTTTGCTCTCGAAAAATGATTGCCAGACTAACAAAGACTCTTAGTTACATCAAAAGAATCTCGCTACTTAGTAGATCATCCCGATATCAGCTAGTGTTATGTCGTAGGTCAACTTTTGATGAAATCATCCTAATCTGTTTCTTAAATTGATACCACTAGTATTCCTTATCTCAGTTAAACTCTAAATGAAAGGCTGCTCTTGGTATGACCTACTTTGGGTACGTATCATACAGATATCTACCCCAATTGCTCCATCCAGATACTAAACAGCAACTGACAGTATTTACAGCCAACAGCACATTCTACACTAACGCCATCTATATAGTAACAAATCTTAAAAGTAACTGGCAAGAGCTTTGGTATTTTTTACTGGTTTTCTTTGTAAATGCATTGAAAATATTCAGAATCATGATAACAAGTCGTTGTATAAACATCAAGATCACCTACATCCTTGACTCGATATCCTGCTAGCCATCCATGATTCATCCTTATTCCAATAAGCAATAGTTGGTAATGAAATGATAGTTGTTGGTCAATAACAGTTGGCAATGAAGACTTAAAGTCTCTTATACTACCTATCCTCAACACAGACTGACTCTGTTTCTTTTAGACAATTGAAGAATCTCTTGATCCCCACGAGTATATCAAGATCATTCGAGACGCTGGAATAAAACCAACACAAACATGGAGATGGACCCTTTTACACATCAAGTTGGATATCAAAACTGCCATTGCATAGATAAAACTCATCAGCAAAACTCAAGCAAGTTAAATACAGAAGATTGGATAATTCACACCCTTTTCTACAGCATATCACAAGGAGAAGAGTAAGTGTTGGGATACATCAACGAACCAGCTATTAGAACTCCAAGCAGAGAAACAGTTTCATGAAAAACATTCTGGTCGAAGATGCATTTTGAAGTCTTCATTATTGTGTGTCAACTGGTTATCAACATAAAATTTGACTTCAGTAATGTGATTCTTTAAATCTTTGTTGGTTATTTAATATTTTAATAACTTTGTAGATTCTAGAAACCCATCAGCCTTGGTATGTTCCACATTTGTCTTATTGTAACTTTCGTATAATAGCTTTACTTGCTTATTTCTTTTGAATCAGATCTACACCTTCTACTGATAAAGGTGACTCATGGGAAGTAAGCAATGTAGTAAGCGAAAGTTACAATAACTTAACAAATTGTAATATGTTGTACATCAAATATGTGTTCAATTTTCATTCAACTACCGTACTAGTCGAAAGATTGATTTACAGATCGTTAATGAAACTAGATTCAACTACTTTGAAGATTGAATTTGATGCGAATAGGTACCTTATGTATTCATTTGTAGAATGGTAAATAGCCAAATGCATTCATTGGCTGACAATAATTCATTTTAGCAGCAACTCAGTTCGAATCCAACTTTTGATATAATGTCTGTTTCTTGCTTGACTCACGCTTGAAGATTATTTTTTCAGTCCTCAATTGATGTTGAAATGTATGATAGAAAATGATTAAATATATAAAGCTATTGATATTGCTTAATAGTACTAGGTCGAAATACACAAAATGCATGATCGCCAAGCGTTTATGATATTAAAGCGATTCGAAAGGAAAGAAGGTTGCATCTAGTGATGCTCTCCAATATGATAAATACGATTGTGTACATGCAGGAGCAGACTAGTGGCTCAATTAAAGAGAATGATTATTATTCCACTCTGATTTCATGTTCATCGAATATGTAACCACAGTATTATCAAACAGATGTACCAATCAATCCTTTCACAGTGGTATATTTGATGCATTTTACTCAGATTGCCATTAGAGCCTATAACTTTCCAAGAGTGATACTTTGTGTATGTACGCTTTTATTATCAATATGCTGACACGTACACCCATATTAGCTTATTGCACACTATGACGCAAGGCGTCATGAGTATAGTGAAAACATTTGTATATTTTCACAGACATGATAGGGGAGTAAAGGCAGCGTGTAGGAGAGTGATGGATGATAAGGCGCTGGTGTCTTGAGGGGTGTAAAGTGCCAAGGCTCTGCAATGCTTTTAGTCCTGCCAAAGAAGGCCGTTGTAATGACATAACATGGGTTTTTTTTCTTGAATATGGTGGAAGCCAGACTAAAGAGGTGGTACAAGAGACCCTTTGAGTAGAAAGTGGATGCCATGTATCAGTGACTGTGAGGTGACTGTGAGGTGAGAATGAACTTTTACTAACCCAAGACTCGTCGGAGGGGATGGCAGTGTTTTGTTTTATTAGGAGGGGGGTTTGATTTCAGTTCAGTTGTAGCCCAACCAGTGTGACATCACTTTTGGGTGGTACAAAACTTCAATCACGTTAAAACAATAATTTGAAATAAAGAAAACGACACTAGAGTGTCCATAGGATTAATAAAAATAAGGAAATAGCATCTCTCGGACTCTTGCCATCTCACCATTCCGCCTACTGTTCCTTGGGCTCCAGTGTAATAATTATTTGACCGGCCATCTCATTCCACTCGGGGCGTCCTCGGAGGCTTCTGAGGCTTCTATAAAATCGTTGTCTCTAGACTTTTCTGTTTATGCGCTACTTAGAAATTGTACAAGCTGCTCACGATTATGAAGCAGACGAACAAACTCTCTTAGGATTTAATGCTGGAGACTTTATCTATGTCTATGAAAAACAAGACTCGGGTTGGTGGAAAGGAAGTGTACGAAATCACTCTGGTATTTCGGTATGAGTTTAACCGATAGGTTGGTTTCCTTCAAATTGGGTTCAACCGGTCTATACGATTGGTGGAAAACTCGATTGGGTGCAGTACACAAAAGAAACGTTGCCTGAATCAAAAATCAATTGGGAAAGTTTGGTCAATGAAATCAGAACCAATGCTTCTGATTTAATCAACCTTTCACAAAACAATAGAATTCTTCAATTGAAGGATAAGAATAATCAAATCATACAAGCTACTAAGCACTTATTTAAATATTCCGGTACATTGTCATCCGATGCGGAAATATTCGAAACTAATGCTGAACTCAGAGAATCTCATCAAAAAGTACTTTTAGCACTAGCAAAAGTACAGGTAGCTACCAAAATTGCGACTGGTGTATGGGCCCCTACAGGTACAGAGTCTATAGTTAATGAAATAGATTCCATGGAACATTTACAATTAGAAATCAATCAATTATTGAATATCGTTCGAGATTATTTTTCCATTCTCTATGAATCTGGCATTGAATTAGACTATAACAATGCCGAACAGTATGGTGATTTTGATATAAACGGGATGTTTCTTACTAGCAAAGAAATTGTTACCTGCCTAGAATTCAGAAACAGTCTTGTATTAGATGGTATCACAACCTTGATTACCATGATCAATCACAAAAAAACAAGTCTAGAAATAACTCCTTTAATTCATTATATCATCCAAATGGTTACTGAAATTGGTCATCATTTGTCTCTATTGGAAATATTACATGTAGATCAATTATTGGATTTTGAAAACATGCGTGATGCTTTGGAAGGCAGGAAAGCGGATGTCTACTCATGTATAAATGACCTCATCACAGTTGTGGATAACCTACAATACGAAGAAGGTCCAAGTATATTCGAAAACTTGGATTTATTACTTGAAAACTCTAATGCATTATTACGTTATATTGCGAATGTATCGTTGATTAGCAAGAGACTATTAAATCAATCATATTTTTTGATTTCTCATCGAATTGATCGATATGAAGATCATGAATTGAGATTGATTCAGAAACGTCTGGTGGTTCTACAATCCTCGTTGAAGGCTGATAGTGCCATTTCATTGGCCGAAGATGCCTCTGTTAGGAAACCAAGATGGGAACGTAAAATGTCTGGATCTACTATTATGTCTGATACAACTTTTATCAGTTCAAAATCTCCAAAGGCAAAAAGTCCAGTGGAACGGATCGATAGCTCTCTAAGCTCCATGAAAACTATTACTTCGCAATCTAGTCAATCAAAGAAATTGAAATTACAAACTTTGAAGAATCTATCAATTAACGAACAAAAAATGAAGACTATCTCTTTACATTTACCATCCCCATTCAGTTCAAAAGATATTGTAACTGGTATAGATATGTTGGAGCGAGAATTGGTAATTATAGTTAAGCATCTCATCTTTAGAACTCACCATTAAATGAAAATCAAATTGCATTTGATATGAATGGGCGAGTGAATGCAGGTTCATTCAAAGCACTAGCCATGCGATTAACTCTACACAACCAATCAGTTGGTAATCGATTTTAATTAACAGTGTCAGATAAAACTTACTTGAATACTTTTCTAATGACATTTCATCAATATGGAACCGCTACTGAGTTATTCAACTTTTTGAAAACCAGATACTTGTTGATTCCACAAGAAACACTCGATACTAAGGAGTTTGAGATGTGGAAACTCAAGGAACGAAAACCAGTGCAAATCAACGTTTGCAAAGTGTTGAAACAATGGATAGAAGAGTATTGGATTGAAGATTATGATGATGTTTGTCTTGATGACATTCATCATTTGGCTAGTGGTGCTATCATGCAAGAACATAAAGAGCATGCAATGGAGATTTTGGATCTAGTGCAGAAAAGAGTATTTGTTTTCCAAATTCTGATTCTGTTTAGGTTGCTGCTGATGTTGTGGGTGGAAATAAATCAATACATGCCAAAACCAAACAATTTGGTCAAGGCCGTAAAGTTGCCCAACCTATTCTTCCAAAGTCCGGATTAGCTCGTCTCACATTATTGGACTTGAACCCACTGGAAATTGCTCGACAACTAACTTTAATCAATTCTGCTCATTTCCTTAATATTTCCATTTCGGATCTGACCAATCAAACTTGGTTGAAGAAAGAAACTGGTGATTCTAGTTGTCAGAGCATCAACGACATGATTCGATTAGCCAAGAAAACAACTACCTGGGTCGTTTGTCGTATCGTACAGGAACGAGATTTGAAACGAAGAGCCATTATTCTATCGTTCTTTATTGAAATTGCTGATGTAAGTTGATGGAAAACTAACAAATTTAGCATTGTTTAAAGATGGAAAATTACAATACTGCAATAGCAATCCAATTGGCCTTCAATACCCCATCCATTAAACGATTAAATCAAACTTGGCAGGTAACTTTTAAACTGAAGCTGATTTTTTAAAGTATTTGACACCTTCAATTCGTGAGACAGCTATGCGATTGAAATCTATTACAGATGAACAAGACAATTTCTTCAATTATACTAAACATATTCAAAAACGAGAGACTAGTATTATACCCTACCTCCAAGTGCATCTCACCCAACTCCAAACCTTGAATAATCTTAGTGATACTTTGATGATTGAATCCCAACCACTGATTCATTTCAAAAAATATACCGATATGTCTGTCATCATTCAAGAATTGAAGACCTTTCAAGGACAATCGGAATTTACTAATCAGTATATGAAGGTCAAGGAAATTCAAGATTATTTGATTCATTCAATCAATGATCGTGGGACTAGAAACAGTCAAGATTTGTTTGACATGTCATTGAGAGTAGAAGATGAAATGGTTGGCAATGCTACTCAGATTGATGAGAAGGTTTTGTTGCTTCAAAAAGTTGGTATGATTTAATCCTTGTTGTGCCTTAGTAACTCATTTTTGATATCCCAGTATTTGTATAGTAAACTCAATATATATTGTCATTTTTAATTCCCTACTCATTGAGTTTGAATCATTTTGGAACACGATTGACTGATTGAATAGTATCATATGATATCCGTATGATTTGATGAGATTCGATTAAGTTAATCTCATTAATAATTGAGAATATTAATCAAAGGTCATGAGGTAACTAAATCCATTTTCGGCCTTTTGGTCAGTTCATCTTAGCAAAGTACTTGATAAACGGTTCATTCAAGAAATTCTGAAATCACTCAATGGCTAGACCCATTAAAAAAAAGTCAATTTAGCAAGAGGTGGAACAATACTTGCAAAGCAGAGAACCGGCCAGATCGTTTTTGCTGCTTTAGTGAAACTTTTTCCATCGGATTCCCTAAAAGAGTAATTCATGGGTGTGTCATAGGCGGACAAACGTCTCAAGGCTGTTTCAATTCCGAATTGGAAAAAAGCTATAAAACCAAGACTTTTTGCATGCACCCGTTTCCATTAACGACGTTGTTATGACAATACAGGAACAATCCAAGGGATTAAAGAAATACAAGAGTGCATTGCATGTAGACACAAAAACAGTACCATTGATCAAGTTGGAAGTGAACTCGGCTAGTGTGTATACTATGGATACTGTGATTGACAATAAACCATTTCTGTTTGATTTTAGCAGAAACTCTGGAAACAAACTTCAAAATCTATAGTCATCACCCCTTTGGTTGACTTTCACAGACTGCATGCTTGAATATTTTTTTAATAAACTAGATAATTTATAT
Organism: Globomyces pollinis-pini; assembly: GCA_025399215.1. Taxonomy (NCBI): domain Eukaryota; kingdom Fungi; phylum Chytridiomycota; class Chytridiomycetes; order Rhizophydiales; family Globomycetaceae; genus Globomyces; species Globomyces pollinis-pini. The sequence continues at coordinate 3,078 of MU621332.1, read as the reverse complement.
TTAAATCACTGCTATGTTGTAGCGAGACTCTTGAACTCTCAATGTCATCGTCAGTTTAATTTTTTTTTAGTTTTGTTTCATCAAAGTATCAGATGAGTCAAAGTAGAGATTGGAAAAATAATAGCAATCACATGGACGAACGTCTATAAGTCACTCAAGTCAGTTGCTAATGCTAATGCCAATGCTGCATGTGATTTTGTGATGTTCAAGGTGTACAGATATGAATAAGCTTTACTTATGAAAGTTCAAATCATAAGAGTTATTGTAAAATTATAATCAGATATGGCTGTGTATGTTCAATTGGAAATCAAGACCTGTGGGGATGTTGAAAGTCACGTCAACAGCTCCACAGAAACCGAGTCGGTCTTCACCTCCCCCAGTGTATCTCCACCATGCCGTTATGGCACTTTCTCTGGCGTTGAAACCCTCCTCCACAATCATTCGTTCCAGATCAGTCTTGAAACTCAGTTTTAAAACTGAGGCACTGGTTTAAAACCAAGATTTTCGACAGAAACATTCATTGGATGACCATTGATTTGCCTGTAAACCAGTCTGTTACTATTGTATATAATACCACTAACAATCGCATCTCAAGTCATTCCATGACAACAGAGTTACCTCAGTTACAAGGAAAATCAAAACGAATTTACTACTTGCCAAATGAAGTGTGGACTAGAGTTTTCCAATACGCTAAATTCAAGTCTTTGTTGGAATTGAGGAAATCAAACAAACTATTTAAAAAGTTGGCTAATTTGGTCTTGGCCAGTCAATTATATCAACCATTCATCAAATTGGTCCATCATACTAATGTACAAACACTATCCTATCAGACGTTGCGAGTAGAAAAAATACCCCATCTGAATCACTACAGAGGTATGTTGTTAATTCATCACTCACCTATCAGATTTTTTAGTTGCTCCTACTACTAATGATAATTTGAATGAAGTCATTTGGTTTTCCAATCCACCAGTAGAACTCCAGACTGTTTGTGAATGTCTCTGCCGACTGAAAGGTAAAATAAGTTTGGATTGACATCCAGGTGATGTACATTTACCAGCCACCGAACGAATGAATTGGACGGATATTAGAAAAATAATGAAGAAATCGGATTTCAAATTATGGCTGTTGTGTCTATCAACAAATGTTGATAGCATTTCAATCAAAAATACTAGAAAAGTAGAAACTATAATTAGGTTGGATCCATTAATCACGTATGAGCGTTTACGTGACGTGAGCATGGCCGGGTATAGACTACTCATTTTAGTTGCTGCTTCTCTACAGTATAACTCTATTGCTGATGAATTGGTGACGAAAAGGTTGGGTGTGGCAGAATTGGAGGAAGGTTTGGAAAAAATGGCATACTTCTTGGATTGTCTCTATATTAATTAGGTTCCCTTGAATTGTGTACTGTGGGTTGATAGTCCGGAAGCTGTAATTTGTATGTTTATGCATGATCACATTTGTTTTAATATAATGATTCTTTACATTAAACATCCCTAGATCCAGATCTTGGGCCGAATGTGTTATGTTTTTAAATTGTCTCGTTCAAATCCTCCTAGATATAAACACCAGTAAATCCTTTCACATAATGAGGGATTCTTCAAAACAATATTATGCATAATTATGAACATAGTTGATCCATGTGACTGGTAACAAGTGACATTGTGGGGGCTAATTTAAATACTACACGTGTATAGTCTATTGAATTAATTGATTGTCGATATGTGAAATGTCGGATTGGTCGACTAGTCTGTATTGCATTTAGATCCATATTATTGTAATTTAGTTACTACCGTACAATCGGTAGACCTAGTGCTGGTATAAGAATACAGTCATTATGAGTTGAAGATCCAGTTGCTGAAAGTTTGGATGGTAATTTCAATAAATAGTATACTTTATGGATGTGCATCACAAGTTCAAGGTGGAGAAGGATAAAACATCCAAACGACCATTGATAGTCAAACACTACGTGAATTACAAACATGGAATCATCATTTTGAATTATTTATCATCTTGGAGGACAAGTGAAGTTGAATCAAACATCATATGATGAAAAATTGATAAGAGTAAAACACTAAAATCAAAAATTACTGGTCCTAAACTCGCTCATTATCATCCTCTTAAAGGCACAATAACAAGACAAGAATAAAACAAACAATGATGATATTTCAACCAAAATGAACCAATCTCGGTTCTTTCAGTGACTCTCTAACAGTCTTGCATGATTTTACATTCACATGATAATAATAAATCCGCCATTGAAAATCACGTTGTTTTTTGCAATTCCTTGGCTTCCTAGTGACCAAAAGCAATGGAAATACTGCCAGCACTACCCTCTGTTCTCTTCTATAATTTCAAAAATAAATATTCTTTATTTCTCACACAGTGCCGATTCTGCCTTCAGTTCTTGACTTCAAGCCACAACCCAGTGATTCATCACATGCAAGGGCGATACGTCTAAAAGTCCTATAAAAACAAATCAATTCATGGATCCCAAATAATTCACTCAAATGCTTGCTGAAGTCTCTTCCACTTATGCTACCGTCAACCTTGACAAGGTTGAATATTCTCAATCACGAAAAACTCCATCATTATACGTTCCGGAAAATGAAAAGAAACATAAATCAACTCGTGGTCGAACAATGGATATGTATGGAATGCATTCCAGTGCTGTGCAGGGACAGTAATTCTTTTTGTGTATATTTAATAAAACTGACATTTTTAACCAAACTTACATCGTTCAAATCCAATGTTCTATCCCCTTCATGTGTGTTCTTTTGTGATCTATTTTTAATTCTTGAGAAGCTTATTTTAAAAAATAAGCTTCTCAAGAAAGCAATGACTTCAAAAATATCTATTTTGGATTTGTTTTATCGAAGTGTTACAAAATAACCATAAATTATATGGAAATAGGAAAATACTTTGGTGGTCAATCATTATCGAACCTCAATACAATATGAGTAAAAATACACAGATAATTCCAACCAATTAAGCTATATTCTGATAAGAGTTTAAAAATACGCCCTTCCCTCTTTGATATCACTAACTTCTTCACTATCCCCAAGAATTAATCTTCCA
>MU621331.1:0-25393 GCA_025399215.1 Globomyces pollinis-pini | reverse complement strand
CACCATTTATATCTAGAATAATGGAATTAGAGGCAGAGAATGCAGAGCTTAAGAGACAACTTGCAAGTTGCATCTGTGGAGCACAAAGCAATATCTCAAGTTTGTTTTTTGTCACTTATTTTTAGGCGTGTCTCGCCCAGTGACACCGCAACGGTCCGTCAAGAAAGCCCTCTCTGTAAAATCAGAGAAAGCTGGTAGATTTGCCCAGTTAGTGTCACTGGCTGTTGGCGGAAAAAGCAAAAGCATCGAATTGGCGCCTTATTCACCATTGAGTGACCAAAAACCATCTAAAAATGATGAAAAACCACCTTTAGCTCCGGTCGTTTTATACAGTAAACCTGCAGATGATGAAATTATTGACATCAAGACTGAAAAGGATAACAGTGGTGCAGTATCACCCTTAGTCTCACCCAACTCCTTACCAAATTACAGCAAAGTTTACCCGGATTCAAACGAAGATGAATCGGCAGTATTAGCACCATTGATTGGAACTGTAGATGATTCAAAACGAGATTCAAGAGATGTAATTGTTAGAAGGTGCAAGAGAATGATGCCATTTTCCTGTACCCTATTCGTTGCAATTATTCTGGGTATTATAACTGGCTACTATTTTGCAGTCATTACAGTGAAAGGTTTTAAACCACCTAGTCTTCCTTCATCGTGTGGATTATTGGGATCAAATTCTCCACCACCGATAATTCCTGCAAACGTTACCAACAGCTCAACATGTACTGCTTTTGTAACCGTAACTATTGATACAACAATCACAACAACAGTGGCATTGCCCACTATTGTACCAGAAGCAGAACCGGTAGTAGAAGACTTCCCGTTTATTGATCTTGGCACAGAAGACGAAATATCGGATTCTGTTTTAGACGACACTTCGGATGCCATAATTGATGATCCAGACCCAAATGTTGATGAGTTCATGGATCCAGAAATATTAATTGATAATACCGATAATTCAACATCTGTAGATGTCACAAGTCCTTTACCAGAAGAAAATGAACCTTTTCCAACTGAAGAGGACTTGTTGGAATTACCTATTGCTGGTAATAATTGATTTTATTAACAGAAAAATAGTACAACAATTGCATCTTACAATTGGTCATATGAAGTCAGATAATAGCTCACTCAGTAATCGCACCATTGAAGGCAATTACAATATATCTGACAGCTACTTCAGCTCAAACAATTACAGTTATGTCAAGGTTGATCATCTTAGAGTAAAAGTAAATCAAATCAGATTTAAATCTAAAAACATTTTGGCCAATGATATTGTGATTGATATGCATAAATCTGATCAATGGTTAAATATTTCATCTTCGAAAGCAAACAATGATTCAATTAATGATTTTTTTGTATCATTTGAATCAGAAATTTCAAACAATTTTATATATGACTCTGTCACCCTCCTGTTGTCACCTATCTATCACTTACAAGGGTTCTGTACCACAAACTCTACATTGCTATATACTGGCAATAGTACGGTTCAGAATACCACAATAACGGAGCAACCGCTAGTGACTTTACCTGAAGATTACTCAATAACAGAGTTTAATTATGGAAACGGAATTCCAATCTCGATTACCACAAGCAATAATTTTATATTTGATGGTTCGACAACAAATGTATCTGTATGGATTGATACATCTTACGCAATCCGATGTTGGGATGGTAACGGGGTGTCGAATTTGCCGTACGCATTCAGCGAATCAATTATAAATACAACTTCAAGTGATATAGATCCGGCTTTAATACCAACTTGCAATTATGGAGAACTTATATGTGTTAACAATTTCACAGGCCACGTTTTATATCCTTACACTCCAGACCAACGGAACTGTGCAACAGACGGTTATGGGCTTATGTGTTTGAATAGTTTAGTAATCTCAAGTTGCAGTGGCTTGAATGGTACTGAGATATGCTTATTCAATTCTTATCTGTTGGACGATCAATATTGTGATGAAAATATAGGGGAAAAATATTGCTTTGTAGAGACGGTTAATCAAGTAAACCCTGATCCCAATCCGTCAAATACTGAAATAGATTCAAATATGGTCCCTGATTATATTATTGAAACGTACTGTGAGAAAGGAGTTTTGAGATGCATTGATCCAGTCAGTGGATTGATATTTACTCACTTCAACACTCAAACGTGCCCCACCGATTATTTCCAAGTTTGTGTCACAGGAAACATCAATTGTTGGGAATATGGTGGACTTGATCTCTGTGTCAAAAACGGTTTAGTGGTTGAAACCTACTATTGTGATGAATATGAAAGGCAGTGCATGTTTGATCCAGGATATCAGAAAGTAGTAAAGGAACATAAGAATACTTCTTTATTCTCGATAGTAGATATTCCTGCTTTTGCAATCAACAACAACGTTTATCCTTCTCAAACTCTCTCTACTACAACGTATTTAATTACGAAAGAACTTTTCGATGTACACATTATTGATTGGAGTCAATCACAGTTGTTGACCATGGCTTGGAATGAAAACAATGAAATGGTTGCTCATTCACTTTCTAATGCAGATGCATTAATTATAGAATCATTGCTGGTAAAGGAGCAGAATAGTATGAACTCAACAATTATATTCAGTGTTGATAACATCGTCCAAGAAAACAATCAAACTATATTTGATCGGGCCCTTCTTGTATCTGTGGGTAATTATACATCTGAAGATCTTGTGGCTGCAATCGTGTTTGATGGACCTGAATGTGGGTATCAAATCAACGATAGGCTGGGACATTCGATTACAAAAGTATGCCAAGGTTACCTGGGCAATGAAGTATATTACTGGCGTAGACTTCTTAGATAAATAAATAAATGAAGGAAATAGTATTTAAGTTCATGACATTCTTTATTCATTGCTCAAGGACAGAAAATAATCTCGTAATCTAGTTTGTTCGCTCCTCCAATAACGTTTGAGCAAGTGAAGGTACTACTTGCGTCATCGTAAGGATATGTATATAACGTTGGAACTTCTTTCTTCAGCCACTTCAAAGTAGGCAAGATATTTTGAGTCCAAACGGGATTTTTGTTATAACATTGATGAGTAATGGCTGCACCAGGAACATTTAACCCCTCTTGATCCCAGTTTGCGCATCCACAACAACCACTACCAGCACCCATACTGTAACAACTTTGAATACCATTGTCGCATAACTGTAAGCTACGAAGTTCACGGCAGTTGAACGGAGCACCATAGTCAGGTTGGATACCACAAATTTGATTTGCTGTCCAGTAACCCAAGAACTTTCCACAACTTTTGCGAAGTCTTTGAGCAACGCCAACGTTATTACTTAATCCACAAGTCTCACCAGAGGTACAATCGGCTTGGCTATTACAAGTTTTTCCTCCAGTACTAACCCAGTTATATTCCAAGAGCGGAGGTTGGAAGTTGTAAGTGGATCCACCCAATCCCTTTGATTCACGTCCACCAGGTGTTCCACAACGGTAGGGATTCTCAACAGTGGGGTTTACACCTAGAGGCTTCATTGCTACACCAATATTGAAACCATTGATAGTACTAACATCATAGAAGTCTTCTGTTTTTTTAAGAAATGTCCATTCAGCGATGGTCATTGGAGAACCATATGGTACATCACACCCTTCTTTATCACACTTGGCCTCGCTTTCTAAACAAGTACCATCCAAGCACGCACCAACTTTCCCACTCCACAAGATGTTTTCACGGTTATCAATCAATGGAAAAGTTACAGAAGACTTCTGATGTGGGTCTAGGTGAAAGTTTCCAGTGCTAGGTTTAGGCAGCTTCCAGAAACAAATACCAGCGACCTTATTACACTCTGATCCAGCAATACAATCACCATCTGATCCACAAGAGCCTGGTTGGGATGCACCAGAGATGAACTTGAACCACAGTTTTGATGGACAGTTGTTAGTCAAGGTCATTGTTCTTTGCGCGTTCGCAGATACCAGAAAGAGAGCAATTAGAGTTTGAATCATTTTTGGGATTGATTTAGGGGTATTGCTCATCTTAAATAATCTGATTTGATCGTCACATGAATGGCATGTCCCAAGCATGTTTGGTCATGAGAACTAGAAATTCATGGATAGCTCAATTTAATGGTCTTTTTCATTGTTGAATTGGTGTGTTCTGGTAACGTGATAGAGATTGTGTAACTTTGGCTACTGACCAAAAAACCAATCAAAGGACAAATCTTACTTGATAGTTTAAAGGATTGAAATAAAAATGAGATTCATAAAAGAGCGGAGTTGCATTTGATATTTCACTCAGGCAAAGATAGCATTTCTTTGGCATAAACCCTCATTTAGTGGTGACAAAGTATCATGTGATGACCAAATGGAGTATCTTGAACAATGAATTTGGCAGGATCGGCATTGTAAAAACTCCACTGTAGAGTCGTCATAATAGAGCGTTTACAGCTTAGTTCAACTAAACATCCAAATTGGACAAGATCAAATATTGATGGGATTCATTTGGGGTTCAATTTCAGTTCAAAATAAGTATAATTTGATAGCTTCATGATCATTGACGTATACTTGTGTGTTTTTCAAAGGCTGTCTGGGAATTATTCATCGTATATGTCAATCATAAAAACATCTCGAAAACAATTATCTGCAAAAGGTCCCATTTCAAGGTTCGTCCAACATTTATGGGTCATTTCATACCTGGTCCACACGAATCAACGTTTAAAACTGAATATCTAGAGCCAAAATTGAACCTTAATGTATTGACTATTAAAGAATGAATGACAATTTTGTTAGTAATAGTGGGGCAGTATCATATCTGATCAAGTTATCAGACACAACAGAAACTTAAATAGTTGAGAATCTACTTCTTGAATGAATTCAATTTGAAAACGAGAGTCGTTACGATAAATCAGAATCTGATTTAGACACAGTTGTACAGAAAAAACCAAAAAAAGAAGTCAAAAAGGTAACTAAAATGAGTAAGTCATAGTGATGATGATTGAATTTCATATTATAATATGCAGGTTGGAGTTGGATGGTTGTAAAGGATATTTTTGTTCCATATCTTTCATTTAATAGTATTTTTAATACGAATGCTATGGATCGATAGATTACAAGCACATCTATCAGACTTGAACTAATTCTCTCCTTAATGCTCATTTTACAAAAAAAAAAGGAAACAGAAAGAGGAAAGAAAGTTCAAAAAGAAGAAAATTCAAAAGAAACTAGAATGTTGATGATTGGACTAATGGTTCGACTTACTCTAAACTCACTTATTGTCACCAATTGTAGTGGCTGCCTTTAGTGTGGCTGTTGTTTCTTTTTGCTTTTCGAATACCAAAACATAATTTATGACGGACAGAAGAGAGCGTACTCAAAGAGTTCCAAGGAGGCCAGTTAATCGCGATGTATCACTTCTTTCTATAGTTTATTTATCATAGGAATTTAATGCAAATGAAATAAGACGCGAACGAACTGATGATACAAACACTGAAAATACCCAAATTGAGAATTCTTCGGATTCTACTCGACCCTCAAGAAGGTCTCCTCCAAGAATTAGGAGGGATGCAAGAGAGAATGTTGAACAAACTCTGGAAAGTACTGATACGACAACCGAGTTGAATTCATCAATAGAAAAGTCTTCACGGTCAGACAGAAGAGTCACTGCAAAGTCGGATCTCTCTGGTCGAAGCGGAGGAGTAAATTATCATTTTGTTAAACTTTAGAGAGTAAGAGAAAGAAGAGCAATGACTGAACGAACACCAAGAACCAGGACAACTGATGATACCGAAGGGAGTACCGGTCGCTCAAGAAGAATAGATAGGAGAGGTGACGGAACAGCAGAGCGCACTCGTTTGTCTAGAGATTCCAACTCCCGTTCTGCGCCTACCATTCGAAGTGAAAATGGTAGGAGAGAATCCGAATTTTCAACTGCTTCAGATTTTATTAAAACCGCAGCATCATTAAAAATCAATTCTTTATTTGGAGATATTGAAGGCTCAGAAACTGCTACAAGCTACACGAACGATAGTAATACACCAGACTTAACAGACCCTTTAACGTTAAAAAAGCTTGTCTCTCAGGCTATAATTGATGCAGAAGGCTTTTCAATTGTCACACCTGAACGATATATTGATCAGAAGAAACGGCTATCTCAAATACAATCAACGCTCTTATCTCTTCAAAATAAATTAAATCTGGAGGTAAAAGTCAAAGAAGCTTCTGAGAGCATCATTCGTCTTGGAGCTGGTGACCGCCAAGAAATAGTAGAAGCCCGTATGAAGTTGAAAGCATCTGATGAAAAAATGAATGAAATTTCGAAAGGTAACTTATTTGAGTCGCTAAATGACTCCAAAAGATTTGTGGGTTGTGATGGGTGATTTAATCGATGCAGAAAGAGGAATTCTTAAACATATAGCAGGTGTTCTTCGATGGTAAATAATGATTTGATTGACTATTTGAAGCAAAGCTAATGATATTAACCGGAATTCCGAACCTTCCGATGAAAAACTTTTAGAACTGCAAAGAAATCTGACTTCAGCTGAGTCTAATGTGAAAGAATTAGACGCTCAAGTTAAAATACTAAAATCAACTATATCTCGACTTGAGGCGGACGAAGGAAAAGACAAAAGGGTGGGGAATCAACCATCATCACTTGAATTTAATCGAATCAAACTGGATTACGCTACTTGCAGAGCAGAACTTACGGATGTAAAGGAAGAACTTGCTGCAACAAAAGAATACCAAAAAAAGTTAAAAGCGCAAACTGAAGATGATCAAACATTGATTCAATCCAAGGATAGAATGATTGCAAACTTATTATCAGAATTGGAAGAAGCAAATAACAAAATTGCGGTTTCAAAAGCTGGTGGTAGAATCAATGGAGAACCATCTTCACCAAGCCCGAGATCGTCACGTAGAAATGCAGGTGATTCAGACACTGACCAAGAAGATACAATCCAGTCACCGAGAAGTACTGGTCGTGGTAGTCCAAGGACAAGAAGGGGTACTGCTTCAAGAGCCACCCCTGGAAATGCAGATCTTGAAGCAAAGATAAAGGATTTGGAAGCACAATTGCGCAATCGAGATCAATCTAGTGGTTCTCCATTAGATATGAGGCAGAGTGAAAAACTCGCTGATATACAAGAGCAAGTAGAGGCTCATTTAGAATCTCGACATGAAGCTTTTACAGTTTCCAGAATATCTGAACAAATCACCAAATTGATTGCAAAATCTGAAAATTCACAGAAAAAATTAAAGGAATCACAGAGAGAGCAAGCAATATTGGAAGATACTGTTGCCACATTGGAAGCCAAAATCAAAAGAAATCAAGCAAATCTTGAAAGTGACAATGCTGCTAGCATAAAGGAACTAAAATCTCTTGAAGCTGATTATGAAGAAATCAGCCGAAAATTAGCTGAATCAGATAAGAAAGCTGCTAGATTACCTGAACTTCAATCAATTATTGATGAACAGGCGGAGAAAATTAAAAAGTTTAAGGATGCCCGAGAAGAGGATTTGAAATTCCATCAGGACGAACTTGACACCTTGCGGGCTAGTTTGAAAGGAGAATATAACAAACTTAAAGAAAAATATGATACTGACATGGAAAGAATTAAAGGAGATCATGAAAGGTCTCTTAGCCATTTCAAAGAGCAAATTAATCGAGAAAAGCAAGATTCTTCGAAGAAGACAGAAAGAGAAATTGAAAATCAACGAGCGCTCTGGCTGGAAGATGCTCAAAAGAATCTTGACCAAAAACTTAAGGCATTAGAAGACAGTCATGCCTCTCAAATGGAAGAAGTGACTGCTTTGGCTGAATTGGAAAAAAGTCGATTTAAATCAACATTCCAAAAAGAACAAATCGAATCACAAACCCGGTTAGAAGCTGCGGAGCAAGCTCTGGTGGATGCAAAGCAACAATATTTCATTGAAAAAGAGAAAATCCAAGAACAAATTGATGATTTGGAAGGCGAAATATTGATGCTAAATGATCAGAAAAAACAAGCGGAAAATGATTGGAAATCAAAACAACTTGATTTGGAAAACATCATCGAAGATCTTCAGGATGCGGAAGATGAGTTACGCAAACAGATATCTGATTGCAAACGAGCATTGGAGATAAAGTCTAGGGAATTGGCTGAAGTTCAAGATATCAACGAACTTGAAATGAAGCGTATTAAACAAGATCAAGATGGAAAAATGGCAGAATTGGAAGGGAAGTTGTCAGATTACCAAGCATTACAAAAATCAGTGGAAAATATAAAATCCGATTACGAAGCAAAACTGAACGCAAAAGATAAAGAAATGAATGGTATTATTGCTGATGCAGAACAAGCAAAACGTAAAGCTTTTGATGATCTGGAACGGGCTCAAGATGCTCTTGGAGATGCAACCGATCAATTGGAAAGAGTGCAGCGGCTGCTGAAAGATTCCAGCGGTGATGTTGATAGATATAGGCGGCTGGCGGACTCTCGTGACGAAGAAGTAATAGCTATTAAACGACAGGTAATAGAATTTGTTTTTAACTCCTTAGCTTCGACAAAAAGAAAAAGAGATAACCGATGGAGCTTTATCAGGGGCTTCTGATTCTTCCACTGTGCGAAAATTAATGGAACAAAAAGATAAAGAAATGGATGGCCTTCGATCCGAATTACGGTCTGTTCAGGGTGAATTGGCTAGTTTGCAACGAAAGCTTGAAATCAAGGATAGAGAAATCGAAGAAGCCAAAGCACAAATGCGAAGAACAACAAGAGCTTCATCAGACAAGGATGAACAATCGGAAGAATTAAACCGCCTGCAACTAATGCTGTTAGATCTTAAAACCACCAGAGTAGACTTATTGGAACAGCTTGATGATGCTCAACATGAAGCCGAAATGCTGAGAGTTGAGGTGAAAAACCTTAAAGCAAATCAAAGTTGATCATAGTTACATTATCATTGATATAATATTATTCATAATTAAACCAAAGTGTTTTTTATTTGAGTGGTATGTCATTACGTTTCTTCCAAATCAATTGCAATAGATGAACATCAAAATGAGGTTTCTATACAACATGAGAATCATTATGAAAGTCTTACCATATCTATATTGAATATTTTCTGTATCGCATGATTAACGTCTGGCAAAATTTCACTTTTGTTGTTCTGTTTTTGATTGGCAATTAGAATAGTGCCCAATTCGACGATATCTATTGATCAATTAGATTGGTATTACTAAATATAATTTTAATTTTTTCAATTAAATATGAGCTTGCTTCTGTTATCTTTTTCTGGTATAACTGCTGGCGTTGAGGAAGTGACAATTCATGAAATAGGTGACTGTTAAACTCACGGACAACCTAGGATCAGATGTTACCAACGTACATCATTAATTTCATCCAATGAGACACTCTCGATATCCCCCTTCTTGATCTCCAGGTTTTGTTGCTCGGAGTTTAATTGCACTAGCTTTTCTCCATTCTCTATAACTAAAGAAGATAGAACGCTCAGATTCATCTGCAAATCTTTGATGATCAATAATTCTATCTTACCTGATTGTTTTTGGAATAAGTCCAAATTTACTGTAGAATGGAAAAATAGTAAAGAATTTCTGGTTATCTCTTCCGTTAATCTATAGGCCTCCTCCATAAACATTGTTCGTTTACCACCACCGATCAAAACTAATATTAATATCAATCAGATTTATGTACATGGAATCATTGCATGTTCTTTTGCAGTCTCGATATCATTCAACGGTTCTAATAATGTAACCCAATTAGTTGTAGAAAATAATTTGAGAATCTCTGATATACAGCTGGTATAACTATTTTGATTGGCAGCAGCCCCAATTGGACTTTGTGAAAGTTTTGGATGAACACCGATCCAAGCAAATATTCCTGTTAATAGTTTCAATTGATATAATGATGACAAGTTAACATTTTCTACATTGCTCTTTAATATTGCGACAATAGCCCCTTGATGAACCATGACAAACTCTAAAACCTATAATATTAAAAGAAGATAATTTGTACTTTCGAGAGAATTGTGAGACGATCACCAACAAAGTGCGATATAATTGCCAATACCAATTCAAAAACTGGTGTTACAATACAATGAAACTTTTCATATGCTTCTAAAGATAGGATGTTTTGCACTAATTTTAGAATTCAAACTATACCAGATTTTTCAACGTTTGGTGGCTGTTGATTCAAAAATTGGCAATCTGTCAATATCTCAAAGATATTATTATCCAGTAATCGTTCAGCACCAACTCTGGTACTTGATAATCGAATCAATAGTGTCATTTTGGCTTCGAAAACATATCGAACAACCTCATTCGTTGACGGTGCTAAAATTAAGATTTTAAAAACATACTTGGAGTACTTAAAATTATCGCTAGAAGATTTTGATCATCAGAATGTTTGATAGTTCGAATAAAATGTCCCAAAAAGTTTCTCCTGGTCATAAATGTCAAGATACTGTTGGATGCAATGGCAAATGCTGGACCCCAAGACGCTGTTTGATAAAGATTTGATAAAGTTCCAAGGGCAACAGTTTGCCATACCAGTTCTGAATCTGCAGCATCACGGCAAAGAGTCTCCCAAAATCTATCTGGTAAGTTCGCGATTGCAGTCGATGTTTCGTTTAATGTATCACCTCGCTCATGCTTACGAGTCTTGAAAGATTCTGGTTTAATATAATTCAAGTAGTAGTTCAATGCAGAATAATAATTTCCACGTAAGCAAGATGTAGAGCCAGGAACTTGTACACATTCCAATAGCGGTTTTAGGATTGTTTGGTGTGCAAAGTCAAAATGTCCAGTATGTGAGGCCTCCACCATTGATCTGGTCTGGGATTCTTGCTGTAAACGAGCCATCAAGGCCAAAACTGCCTGTGACATACTTGTCGAAATTGACAATGAAGTGGACTCACTAGCTAGGTGTTCTAAAAGACATGATAGAATTTCGTATAAATGTTGCGTCCTTCGATCAGCTGCAAACATATCGAAATATTCTTTGATTGAAACACGCACTAATGAACACCAAGCTTGAGAGCAATGGAATCTAGCACAATACAACTGTTGCAAATCATTTTTGTGATTTACTTGATTTACAATCTCTTGCAAAGTTTCCATATTGGCTGCCCTTCCTCCAAACTGCACCAAAGAGCCAACTTGATCATGAAAGTTGAGTCTTGAAGTTAAAGTGTTTGCCAAAGTTTCAACATCAAATATTTCGATATTTCGCTCATCCAATTTCATGAAATCTGCCAAATTAATTTCTCCAAATATAGTGTTGGACAAATCAATGACATCTAATCGACTACCTGAAAAGTTTAATGCCCGAAGAATTTCAATAATTTTTGAGAATGGTTGTTCATATGGCTGGGTAGTATCTTTGGCATCGAACAGATGTTGCAATATTTTCAAATTTTGCGATCTTTGCCCTTGAAGGGCTGTAACATGAAGTTCTAATGCTAAAATTTTCAGTAGCCAAGCAGCTTGGTGTAACCGAATAACGATAGTGCTACGATCTTCCTGTTCCATATCAGTGTCTACAACCGGAACAAACGAAACGAGTTGTTTTCCAAAAAAGTTGTGCTTATTGCGTAATTCTTTTAGTGTTGCGTTTGAAGTTTTCGTATCTGAAGATAGAATGTAAAGCAAATGGTAGCATTTTTCAGCTAAAATCGGATGTGTGATGCAAAACGGCTCACTAACTTCCTTGTCAGTGTCTAGCAATAAGCATATGACATTGTTTAAGGATGATCCACTCGCAACATTCACTTCTGTGTCCACAGTCTTTTTTTGAACTTCAAGTCCAAGTAAGAAATGTGAAATGTTCGGATAGCTTTTCGCATTGGAATTAAATATTAATAGATCCAGTATAACAAGTCTAATACAATGACTAGTCGAATGTCGGAATTGATTGACATCAAAGAAAGTACTAATTTGTGTTGGATCGGTTTGATCATCTTCAATCGGACTAATCAATTCGTCATCACAACAGTTTGGATCTAAACGATCCATGAATCCTTTGAATATTTGATTGCGGTATTCAGATCCTTTAAGAATACCCACAAGGCGATTTGTGTTTGCAGAGTCAGCCAACAAGAAAGTAGCAGATTGTGATAAAAGATAAAGAACATGCAGTGACAACAACGCAACGATATCATTTTCACACGATACATTTGCTGCAATTCGGACAACTGTATCTTTATGCGATGCAAGGAGTCTATCTATGCCATCCATAGAATTTGGTAGTTCAAGCACTCGAGCCTCTCGAGTTTCTACTAAACCTGGCGCAATTGTTTCCAAGAATGGTTTGTGAATTTGAAAGATCGTAAAAATAATTTTTAAAGCTATAAATACAGAGCTGGTTACTGATGAATATTTGTCAGCAGTAAGCAAATCTATAGAGCAAATACTAAACAATTTTGATGTGAACTTTGAACCAGACAATATCAAACACAATACTTCAAATCCAGGATGTAATCCTAAAGATCTTAACCTGTTCACGTTTGAATTCACATATGCAGGGTTCTGTGGTTGATTAAAGCCAAATTGAGATTGTTCCGCTAGATAACTGATCGCATCTGTTATATCAAAGCCTAATATTAAGTAAGAGATCACATTACTCTCCAAGCAAACAAGGAATATTTCTAAGCAAACTAGCTGAATATTCCATTTCTCTTCAACATTTGCAAATGGCATATCATCCAATTTGAGGAAAATAGTTTGAATAATAAACCGAATGAAAGGCCGAACGCCACCAACGCGGATCGAAGCACCCACCGCTTCTAAAGTGTATGTTGTATTCGTTGCCTTTGATGACACGAGAAGATTTTTAATCAAATTTAAAAATGCTAGTGTCTCTGGATATGACTGTTGGGCAACTTCAGTATCTGCTATATCACTAGCCAAACTGCCATGATGTGATTCATAAATCTTCTGTCCAGTTTGAGACGTATAGAGTGATGGATCCTGATATAAATTTGGTCCAGTTCGAACTATTTGGGATTTTTCGATTGCCAACCATACTTGATTTGTGATTTCAACATCTTCGAAGGATGCAGAACAAAATCCAGCTATTGCATTCAGCAATGACGCTTTCAAATCATTCTCCACACGGGATACAAGCAGCTGAAACAATGTGTCCACAGCACGATAGTGTTGGCTCTCATTTAAGGCATGGCGAGCATTAAATGAATATTTCACCACGATTCCAACTAAGTTTAAGAATGCGAGGATTAATTTCTTTTCGATGGGATCTAAAACAACACCCATTGTTTGATTTTGGGTACTTCGTTCAACGTAGCTGCTAAGTGTCCTAAAGAAGGCATTCCAAGTTACTTTGTTTAAAATGCCAGAATTTTCGGTGTTCAATGCTACATGGGCCTGTGTTGCAGATACCGTTCCACAGGATATACCAGCGATTGTATGAATGAATACCGTTAAGAATCGAGATGACCATACATCAGCAGCGAGTCTGATGAAATGAACTAGATCTGGCTCTGTCCACCACCTCAAAGCCGCATCAGGTCGGTTCGAATAAGTTTCATAAATCCATTGTAATATTGATTCCCAAACAGTTTCTTTGAGCTCGTTGTTTGCATCAATTCTGTTGGCCAATAAATCTTTACGGGCCTGTTCATCTGCTGCTGAAGCTTCATCTTGATCTTTAGATAAAATGCTTCTAAATATCTTCTTATACAACGAAATAAAGTTGGTCAAATACTTTCTGATACATGGTTAAATAGATAAGAATTACTCGAATATTTCAATTCTATATCGATATGTATCTACAGTGATTTGACAATAGCTTAGTGATACTAAGTGATTCACTGGTTCCGTCAATCGCGTTGTCATCACACATGCCTTTAAAAATTGATAATTCTATATAATCAATGGGTGCAAACTTACTTTGGCAAATCTACCAAATTTTTCAAACCAGGATTTTTTCAATCCCAATATCTCCTGTGATATAAAATGTCGTATTTCCCCTTCAGTTTTCGGAAGTACCAGCTCTAGAGAGCATGTCCATGCTAACCAAATTGCGGAATGCAATTGTTCATTATGCCATTGTTTTCGGATTATTTCATTGTTGATTTCTTCACATGAGGAGAAATGAAGACGATGCCCTAGTGGTTTCACATCTAATTATATTAATATGTCCATTAGCAAATAGTTAAATTATGATCACATAATGAAAAGAACTGTTTGTTGTATGGTCTTACCTCGCATTGTTGCATTATTGAAATTATGAAGACAACTAGTTAAAAGGGAAAAATCCATTGAACTGCCATTCCACTGTAAAGACTGTAGTTTTCGAATGGCTGAAATAGTCTCGGCATCACTAGACAAATTATTGACCAATTGATATACCTAAATCCGATCTGTTTTGCAATTTTATTTAAAACCAATCCAATTTTTGAAATTTCTCGTGCTATTCTATCTTGCTTCACATTCATTTCATCATCAGTTATTCCCAGCCCTCTTAATCGATCACGCTCCTGAGTAGTGGAGTCATTTGGGAGGGGAGTCAATGATTCATAAGTCTGGTGATGGGATTGTAGTAGGTTTAATAAATTGTTGACGATACAGTCTGATGAGAACAGGGAAGAAACTGTTTCCGTGAATGCCAAAAAAGGTTCGTATGATTTATTTTGATCAGCATATTCGACGATGAGTTCTAAACAGTTCAATAATGCTTCCTGCTCCATAAAGTAGGCATAAGTCGCTGTTTGAGTTTTTGAATTATCTCCGAATGCTTGTTCATTAGATTTGGCATATTCAAAGAGTGCAGAACCATGAGCACCATCAATGTTCAACAAACTACATACACGAGATACTCCAGCTTTGTATTCCTCATTTGCTTTCATTTCTTTACCATTTAATATTATTTTCCCTAAGGTAAGCATCTAGATAATGGTACCATCATAAGGAACAATTGGCTTTGGATTAAAGAGTAGATGAGAGTGATAATGGATTAATTTCAATCTGATATTTTTATACTGTTCATAATTTCTTTCATAACTCTTTACTAAACAACCAGCCAGTTGATCATTTAAGGTCTGAAATTCAGAAACGAACATAAAAAAATTAAAAAAACCAACAGTGCAAAGTACTTGAATACTTACCATTCATGATGATTGATAGTATCAATGGAACTCAATGATTTAAAATAAATTAAAGCTAATGATATAAGTGTCGGTATTTCATATCATTAAAAAACGCGTGTGGTGGAAACTCAGTAGTAAATAGATATGATTTATTTTCCAGTGTTGCAACTCTCTTATGATCACTGTCCAGTCTTACTGGTGTAACTCTCTTGGATATCATGTCGATTCCCAATATGCTTCTTAAGAGGTACCATGGATAATTGTATAAATATAAAAACAACTAATTATAGTTAGTACAATCTAGTCCCTACCATAGTTAACATGAAATATTCCTAAATTCATCCCAAACACCATTGTAGCTGGGAAAACCACAAATATAGGACTTGAAAAGGATATCATCCAACTAATTAATGCTATCCAATCACTGATCAGAGTAATCGTCACCATCGCAAATAATCTTTTATAAGCTTTTCGTTGCGATTTCCAAATATCGTGTTTTAGGTGATTTATTTCAGAATAAGATTTGGCCAATTGATAGAGAGACCAACTAACATACACACAGTGGAAATTCTCATACAGTACAACCGATCCAGTGAATCCAATGTATGTGTATTTGTATACCTATTAGATACGTTTAATACATAATGAATACCATATCAACCCAAGCAGGGTGACCTGTGGCTAACGTTGGAATTCTTACCATTTGTCCAACTGCAGCCAACAGAAATAGAACACACGTAATAGCTCTAAAATAATTGATACGCACTTTAGTTTTGTTTGCCATACAGATTATTTGAAGAATCTGCATTTGTCCTAATGCAGTAATGAAGGTCAATACCATTGCCACTGTTGATACCAAGTACCGAACAATTGGAGGACCTGCAATGAAGTACGCGACATAGTCTAAAACTTGCCAGATCAAACTGATAAATAATAGTGTGAAGAGGTAAATAGTTGTCTGAAAATTTGATACTTTTAATACATTGCATCCCATCAAAATCAATGAAATAATTGTCACCACTAGGTTAAGCAGTACAGTTGATACTGCCAGGTATTCCATGAAAGTTGTATAAGTTGGTTTTGCCACTAGTAGTTCAGTTGTCATTTTATTAAACTAGAAACTACGTACGTGTATTGAATGATATTTTTCATACACCCGGTGATGTCATACTCATACATTTCAATATCAACACTATTTTATAACACATGAACTTGTATAATATCCAAATGTTACATCAAGAAGAATGACTGGTAAATGGTCCAATGTACAGAATTCTGAACGAATTACAGCTTGAAATACTTGCACAAATCAGCAACATTCATCAATTTTTCGTTTTTGGGATGTTTTGTATCAATGAAAAAAGTTTACTTCAAATATGACTCAACCTCCAAAGAAACGAAAAGTAAGTGCACCTTTTGTTCACCAAATGACAGAAAATTTCAAAAAAGGTCGTTAAAAGAGATCAAAAGTTTCTATCAGAGGATCCTGAGCATCCAATTAACTTAATTCCAGAGTTATGTCGTCAATTCTACACTTTAGGTTGGGTAACCGGAACTGGAGGTGGAATTTCTATAAAAAAAGAGTATGATTCAATGTCTTATCGTAGTGACCATTATTTTATTGCCCCTTCAGGTGTCCAAAAAGAACGAATGCTGCCTGAGCATTTATATGTTCTAGATTCGAATAAAACAATTCTATCTGCACCAAACCCTTCATTCTCTCTCAACCCATCACAATGTACACCTCTGTTTTTTAATGCATATGATCTTCGTGATGCAGGAGCATGTAAATTTGTTGTGATTCTCATAATAGGTATTCATACTCATTCTCAAGCTGCTGTGATGATTACCCTTTTAACTCCTGGAAATGAATTTGTTATTACACACCAGGAAATGATCAAGGGCATCAAGAAAGGAAGTACAAGTGAAAACCATAAATACTTTGATAAAATTGTGATTCCAATAATAGAAAACACAGCCGAAGAACGGGATCTAAAGGATAGAATGGAAAAAGCAATGAAGGATTATCCATTAACAAATGCAGTTTTGGTTAGACGACATGGAGTTTATGTTTGGGGATCTAATTGGCAAAAAGGTAATGGAAAATGGAATATTAAATTTACAGCCAAATGCATGACCGAGTGCTATGACTATTTGTTTGAAATTGGAGTGAAAATGAAAGGCGTGGGATTAGATCCCAGTGAAGTTCCTCAGGATAGTGAATATGCGAACGAAAAAACTTGTTGCGGTAAACCAATCATCAGCCAAGTCGAATCCGCGCAGTTGAAATAGGTCCTAGTTGTCGCTCGTTTATAAATGAAAACGTGAATCAATTCGTCATTTTGTGTATAATTTCCCCATTGAGCGGTTGTGAAACCAAATATCACACTGATGTCCCACTTACTTTCTTTACTCTACAATAAAAAGTCTGGATTTCTTTGCCCTTGAATCATCAATGGAGTCTCCTGTTGCGCAAATAGCAACTGATGTAAAGGCTTCAACTTCTATAAGTTCACAGTCTCATTGTGCAATTCCTTCTCCGAATTCGTCAAAAAGTAATGTCCCAACTTTAGTCCTTAATGAAATGCTCTCTGATGAATTCTCTCTGGGGTTGGAGGATCACATTCCTGTGGAGGTGACGATGGTTGATTCCTTAGATTCAAAAATTCAAAAGCTGAATGAAATGTTGACCAGCATTTTACAGAAATCAAATTGTGCAATCGATCTCATGGATTTGAACCAGCAAAGCTCCGCTGACCCTATATCTAAAAGCTATTCGTTGGTTCAGAAGTTGGATTCAGTCTTGACCGAATTGACTAACCAAAGTAAATCTCAAAGCTTTCAAATACAAAAATTGGAAAGTAAATTGAATTTTACTGTAAAAGATAAACTGTGTCTCTCTGATGATTTAACAAAGAAAAATGCCAGATTACAGCAATTGACAAACGAGAACGCTGCTCTAACTAATGATCTCGCGGAAGCAACAAATGATTTAAAAGCTTGTAAAACTGCCAATTTCTTTGCTAGAGATGAATTAACACAGTCGAAAAAGAATTTAAAAAAGTCCCTTAAACTAATCAATCAATTAACCAACTGCAACTTAACCACGGACACTTTAAAAAGTTTTAAAACTGATTTTATTGTTAACAGCATCAAATCCGAACAATTTCAAAACCTTGCTTTGGAACCAATCGCTTCTAGTACACAACAGTCAGTCAATATCCCAACCCACAGTCTGGAAAATATTAATAATGTATCAGAAAGTACTGTTTATTTATCAAAGAAGTCCAGTTTGGCAAGCACAACTGCAACTCAGCCTCATAGATCAAGTTTACCTCAAAACCACCTCTCTCCTATAAATACTTCTAATCTAGGCAGAATTGATGATGACCAATCGTACGTTCAAACTGCAACTACTAATATGTCACGGGTTGAATCGGATTATTTTACTGTGGGTTCCCTTAAACCTTCTCGGTCGTCTATTCTTAGTCATAATCGTCAAGCTGGCTTGGTGACATCTCCTACATCTGTATCTGCTGATGTTACTCCTATCTTGATTGAAAGATCGTTGACGAACAATTCTAGACCAGCTAAGACTCATAAAGATAACGAGAAGGTAGCCTCTAAATCCAAAACCAGAGTAATGTCACAACCTACTATAGTTGAAAACCAAACAAGCAATTTTATTTATGAACGTCGCAATAGTAGACAAAGTCAAGACAGAATGATGGAAAGTCAATTAGCTTATCCGAATCAGATAAAGAAGCAAACTCAAAACCGCAAATCCAATGATCTGAGTAGAATTGAAATTAATTTGAATTTCAGTGATTTGGTGCCAGCGAAATCAAAACGACAATCAATGTTTAGTACAAACCATAACGATGTTACAGCAAAAGACACAAGTTACAAATCTTATGTGAAGTCCAAACGTGCATCAATGTCAACTGAATTTCCCGTATTAGAACAGACTACTTCACCATCCAGGTCTATTCGATTATCTCTATCAGATTTAAATCGAAATGACGTTTCAGCCAATATTGCAAAGCAAAACAATCATCGAACTCGCTCATCTTTAGATGTTCGTCCCTCAAAAGAATCTTCATCAAAACACCAACGCAGCAGATCATCTATTGATGTGTCTCATTTCCAGCTTAGTCCAGTCGATAAACGAGATCAGAAGTCCAGTTCAAAATTAAGCAAAATGAGCTTGTTTGGATCTAAATCATAACATCAATTATTTTATTATTAGTGATATTTTGGATTCTGGCATTAAATATATGTTTCTTATCAAAATTAAATTTGTTTTTTAACCATTCTGTTCACCGAAATAATGAACTATTGATTCAGGTATTCGAGACGCGAGATTGATAATTTCTCACTGTGATGTCGGAACCAACCAATTCTATAACATATGTAGCAAAACCATTATACCAAGACCCATTTGACTATATTGCATTGATTTTAGGAATTATTAATTTTACAGTTACCATCATCTTATTGGTTATCATTTTGGCAACCAAAGTGAAGATAATGACTCGTGCAAAACTGATTCAATTAACTCAACTTGTGATTATCAGTTTACTTTGGCAAGGACTTCAGTATTGGTCATACTTTTTAAATGGTCATCCATACACTCGTTGGACATTTACACTACTTGGTTTAATTTTACCATTTTTAACAGTCATCTTTCAAACAGAAATCTTGTTAATATTTACATTAATCCCTGTTCATAAAGATAGAATCAAGATATTTCAAAAGGTATTCACTTTTTTGTATGTTATATGCTTCATTATAATGTTACTACGCGCTTACTACTATGTGACCATCACCCCTGCTTGGTTAATGATGGTAAAGATACGAAACAATTAATTTATTGTAGATTTACTATGGTACTTACTTACCTTTTGTTATTATTTCATTTCTATATGAAAACTTTCACGCATTCAAAGTATCCACTTCTTTATTTTATGTTGCAAAATCTTTTGCAGAAGTATCTAATTTGAACCCTGAAATATGGAAATCTCAATATCGGACCTATAAGCAACTTTTTCTCTTAATTGCAGTAAACTTGTTTTTACAATGGATTGCAGTTGGTTTTTGGGTCATTGGTTTTACATCTGATGAATCTTTAGTATTTCCTAATCTGATGATTATTGGTCTTACTGGAGGTAGCAGTCATATTATATTTGGTAATTTGACAATTCTTTTTAATCTTTTTATACAGTCATTCTATTCTATTACCAAATGAATAAAGTCCCATTGGAAAAGCATAAGGGAAGCAATCAAGGACGTACATTTGTAACAGGAGTTAAAGTTTCCACTGTGAAAGATTAGGAGCAGGTTGCTGTTCATCAAAGCTATGACTCTTTATCGAAGCCCTCATTTAGATTCTTCATACAAATAAACACTGTGCTTGATAAATATTTCTTCATTTTAAGCTATCTTTCACCGTTAGTGTCACCAAACGTTTTAGGATACAGATACATGTAAAATGTTCTTATTTATCTCTAGAGTAGTAAATAATATTGAAAGCAACATTTTTAGAGAGGTCATACATGAGAATGTGTTAATAGGTTGGTCGCTGAAGTGAAATATAGAGATGACGTGACCAAGTATTCAGATACTGATGTAATCTACTTACCATTATGAGTGGAATCGCCAGACCTCTATATATCAACTATTGGGATTATGTAGCAACAATTACAGTCATGAATCAATTCATTGGAACAATTTGGTTACTAGGAATCGTATTGATAAAGAAATCAAACATATTAGCGCAGAAACAACGATATTTTATGATTGCCATGCTGTTGATCAGTACAATATGGCAAATTATCTTGTTCTGGTCATACTTTCTTAGTGGTCCACGTATTTCTCATATATTACTCACCATCATTGGTGTGGTATTGATCTACTTGATTGTAATCTTTCAAACTGAAATATTGTCAATGTTTCTATTACAAACCAAAAAGAAATTCAAGGTCAAACTATTTCAATACACTTATACTGGAATATTTACTATCACATTTGTAGCTATGATATGTAGATTATGTGTATTTCCTAACAATTCTCCTGATTGGCTATCAAAGGTTTAAACTCGATTTTAATGATTTAGCTATTTACATTCACGTATATTCCATGTGTCGTTATTGGATTGATTTATGAAAACTTTCATACCGTAGTAGTTGTTTATATTCTTTATTCAGTATCGAAATCATTTGCAGAAACTACAAATTTAAATCCAGAAATTTGGAGATCACAGAATAGAACTTACTTTCAACTTTGCGCGTTTGCAAGTGTAGGTCTATTTTGGACTTGGGTTTCACTATTTGGTTGGTTTATGGGTATTGGGGGACAATCGGAAACAACAGCAACATTTCCATATCTTTTGGTCATTGGTGTAAGTGGTTTAGGTGGTCATATTGTATTTGGTAAGCTCTTTTTTGATTTATTATTTTAGTACTGTTGTTTTACAAGAATATGCAAAAGGTACCATTGGAGAGACATAAGGGAGTACACAAAGGACGAACATTTCTGATGGAATAGACTTATTTGAAATTCTAATCACTTGTACAAATATATTTATTGGAACTAAGTTTTATTTCTTCCTGAATTAAATGTCAGGTAGTAAAGTTGCACTAGAATAATTAGCGCTTTGAACACTTACAATGTCAAATATGAAGTATGTCCGCGAACTTGTGTTGCGATTCTAGATGTATATACTCCAGGATCATTTTCTGTTAATTTCCTTTTCTTTTGAATAGAGGTTGCATCAGTGGGTATGTCGAAAGCCTCCACTTTTCGAAATTCATGCGGACGTGATAAAACTTCAAACATTTGAATCTCTATAATCATTAAACTATTTATATATACCAGTAAATTTGAGTTCTTCTAGTTTAGCACATGTTCGTTGAACTTGCTCTATACAAGGACTGAAACAACAGATTCTACCAATGTGTGAAGTTGAAAACGCAACCTTGGCTGAAGGTAGAGCTTCCCATGGAGAAGGCAAATCCAAAAACACTAAAAAAATGTTTAGATATTTGAACAAACCAGCTTGAACTTGATTCTCTAATCCAAATCCATCCTTGCAAACATCTCGATGAGTGATTTTGATGATATCTCCATAACCATGTTTTTTGAACTCATTTGTTGCCTTTGATACACGTTCTTCATGATATTCAAATGTGAAAAGCTTCCCATTAGGTGCAATAGTCCTGGCAATCGAATGAGAAAAAGATCCACTTCCAGTCCCTTTTGTAAATGTAAAACTATCGAACCTGCTTCGATCATATTCACACCTGGTTCTAACTTCAAAAATGTTGAAATCAACGAAATGTCTGGTTGATACAGAATCTGAGTACGATGTGGTAATACCATAGTCCATAGTTCAGGAGTAGGGTAAAGTAAAAAAATAAATCCAGCGTTCTTTGCACAACCAGCCTATAAAAAACATGAATTATGAATGGCAAAATACTTTTGTTCCCCACTTTTTTCCTATTAAATCTAATAGGTCAAACAAATCCAGATAGTTACCATTATGACGAAATGTACCATGACGATTCGTGTAGACACCATCTTTCTGGATATATATTGGCTTCATGTCATTTGGATTCTTGAACAGTTAGAGTGCATTTGACTTACAGAGTATGCAATGACAACATCGTCTAAAGCGATGGAATCGGATCTGTTAATAAAACTCATTGAATTTAAAAAAAAACAAAAAAAACAAAAAAACCAACATTTGAAAGAGAAATAGCTTTGTATCTCTATGTACCAACAATTGACTTTAATAGCGTTGAATCTCTATGTAGCAATAGACTTTAATGCAATTTCATTGCAAAGTTATCCAAAAGTTACCATTGATTCAAATAAAAATCACTCTCTTTTGCTATTTCATGGATACTGATAGATATCCAATCTCTCCCTTTAGTATTGTATACAAATTTGTGTCAAATCAAATGCTGGACAAAAAGTTTTCATGATTACTGAACATCCACCGACAGTTATAAAAGATTCAACTCAAAAGGATATTGATTCAAATGAACAGGATATTCAGACTCAAGCATTGGAAGTGCTAAATGCAATCTTTACCACTTTCAATTGGTAAATATCTCATCTTGACGTTAGTCAATATACTCTATTGGTACCAATAATCCCGGACTATAAACCTGCACTGAATCAATTGTTGGACTCGGTAGACACTGTAAATTAGACTGATGTCTGACAATTTAGACCACAGCTCCAAAACCAAATCTTGTTCAAGTCATCAAACTACTAAATAATGTTTGTTTACTAATCATAGATACTCATTTTAGTTTCATTCTTATTTAAACAGTTTTGATGAATATATGGCAGTGTCCGAATTTGTTGGTTGTTCAGCAGCTATGAATGAACTAGTATTAAGTCATACCTGATCAATTTAGAAAACAATTTATTTGGAGCTATCGAAATCAAAAGAGATTCCTACAGAAATTCATATGATATTAAAAGTATTGATGATCTTTAACTTATATTAGGACGAATTCATTACTAGATTTGCTAAATTAAAATCGATTCTCAAACAACTAGAAGCAAGAATGTTTATTTTAAAACCCAAAGAATGTGTCATCAACAAAAGAATCACCCGTTTGTTGCATTTCGATTAAGTATTAGATTTGGATCATATCAAATTTCACGATAACTCGGTTGGACTGGATGATTTTTACTCTTGCCTGGAAGCGTTAGACTTGTATCAAGACTTTATTGAGAAGTGGACGGATACCATAACACTCAATTGGATAGATGAACTTTTAATAGACAATCAAATATGTTTATCAAAAAGTGTTAACTGCTGGACTTTAAGAATTGATAAAGTAGATAGTATTTTTTACAATTGAAACTCAATCATTAGAGTTATCAGAGTCAATTGAAACACATTCCATTCAAAATTTGACCGAACTTGCTCAATGGATATCAACGGTAATGTTTACAAAAACGCATCGACCACCAGATCATTTACTATTAAATTGGTCGAAAAAAGTGTCGGAATCACTAAAAGCCTTGTTTGTTAAAGCTGGAGATACTTCAATTACCCCAGAAATGATACAATGTATTCAAGCATTTGAAGTTTGCTTGATGGATTTTGGTATGAATACATTTTCTTATGTCAGATATGCTCTTTCACGACTATTTTCCTCTTATTGATATGACTTTATTCAAACGTGAATTGAAACGGACTTTTCATCTGGACACGTTAACAACGTGCAGAGATATCTTGAAGTCCTCAGATACCAACACAGTATATGTTACTGATGGAACAGAGAGAGGTTTTGGTGTCATGATACATTAACAAGTAGGAGGTCTGTCAGCAATTATGGGCAAAAAATATGGATCCATTGCCAGTAATGGAACTGGGAAAATGGGTCAAGAAACGGTTGATAAAAATTTCCAATTTAAGCCTTGTCATGTTAGTGTACATATTCAATCCGTCATGGAAATCATTTATGGAATTTTAAATGAAATGAAACCACAGTCGATCCATAACTTGGAAAGTTGGTACACTGTCAGAGACATACTTGATCTTTTTCGTGGAATCACCCAATTGAGGAAAAGTATATATTTGAGGTTAACAGCCTAGATATCACCACTGCTCAATCTATGGTTATCTACAATGATTGTATTTATGTT
This sequence comes from Globomyces pollinis-pini, assembly GCA_025399215.1. Lineage (NCBI taxonomy): Eukaryota > Fungi > Chytridiomycota > Chytridiomycetes > Rhizophydiales > Globomycetaceae > Globomyces > Globomyces pollinis-pini. The sequence goes on along the minus strand of MU621331.1, from coordinate 657 downwards.
GTTCACCATTTATCAACTTTGGGATATCAATATCAAGATATGTTACCAGAAGAATTTAAATTTATGACTTTGATTGACAATGTATATTTATACTATGACTTGGGAAAACGATTCTTAACACAAGCCTTGGTATATACTACATAGATAATTGAAAATAGACATCATTGACTGAACGAATCCAACTCACACTAAACATGAATGTAACGAATTTGGATTCCTCAAATCTGCTACAATTGGAAAAGAATGTTACAGAAGTTTTCCATAACTTGAAATCAGAAAGCGAATCTTTAAAAGTATATGATTTCTAACTCAACTTAGGTCATTTCCATACGTGATACATATTTACAAAGTATTGGCTTTCTTCTAAACACCACTATCAAATATTTATTGGAAATATTTCATGGACATGTCATTGATCAAAACAATTGTTATCAACTGTATCATGTCGGTTCAAAATTGAAGATGTCCTCTACTTTCTATGAATTTCATGAAGGTGTCGGAGCCACTAAAACGATCGAAACTGTAAATGACCTCATGTTCATAATATGTTTATAGGTTTCTATCCAAAGTTTCGTGAATTTATGGAGTGATTATTTAAGACTGTTGGAGTTTCTGTCTGAATCGAATTGTGAAGAATTTCATGATCTACTTGAACGA
>MU621330.1:0-25463 GCA_025399215.1 Globomyces pollinis-pini | reverse complement strand
TAAAGTTAGATGATGGTTCATTAACCCAAGCTGGACAATCATTGATTGTAGCTGGTTGGGGTGATAAATACGACCAATCTGGTGCTGGATCTTCCATTATGAGAGAAGTAACCTTGCCAGTGACACCATCTAACACTTGTTTTGCAAGCTACCCAGAATTGCGAAGCGTTCCAAGTGCCTTCTGTGCTGGAACCACTGATGGTAAAGATTCATGCCAAGGTGATTCTGGTGGACCATTGTTTGGCTTGAACGAAGATGGTAGTGTTACCGTTGCAGGTGTTGTGTCTTATGGAGGAGCTTGTGGATCTGGCCCTGGTGTATATTCTAAAGTTAGTCAACTCTCATCATGGGTTCGTAGCGTATAAACCAAATGGACATTTCAATAAACACTGTTTACATAACATGAATATTTCTACTTCTTTGTACGAATGGATGAGGGATGGTATTGTAAAATACTCTTAACAAATTGAAGTCTAGTTTGCATTACGATGGTAAGTTCCATTCAAGAATCCAAACCAACTGCTAACCATAGCAAGTGTTTACCACAAATCTGGTACAAGAACCAAATTATGAGTCAAAATTGTTGACTTTTTTCACTGAACTACAAAACATGACAATTCAAGAGACAAAGAAACTATGCATAATAGGAGCAGGAGCCAGTGGCCTTGTTATGGGTGCTAAACTTATTGAATCTGGAATTGATTTTACTATATTTGAACAATCCAATGAAATTGGTGGGACTTGGGATTACAAAGACACTACAAAAACAAATGACCAATTGATACGGGATTGTTTTCCAAATTATAATTCACAAAACAAATCATTCTTTACTATTGACGAGGATTCAAAAAATATTCTAAGGTATTCTTTAGGTAGTGTTAATTTGTGTTAGTGCTGTGTATCCAACATTGACCACGAATCTACCAGCTGAGCTAATGGCATTTCGGGATTTTGACTTTCCGAAGTCTACCCCTATGTTTCCATCTCATCAGTCAGTTTTTCAATATTTGAAAGATTATGCAGCATTCAAGTCCTTGTATCAAAAAATTCAGCTTAATACACAAGTAATTAGTGTAGTGTTAGATCCTGTCGGTCAAGTAGATAGTTGGGTTGTTACCATTATGGAACCACAACACTCCACCACAAAAACACTCCGATTTGATGGAGGTAAAGAGTTAAATTTATTTTAAATAGTTAGTGATTATTTGTAATGGTCATTTTGCTTATCCAAATATCCCTACTATCAATGGTATTAAAAACTTCCCAAAACCTATCTCCCATTCACAAACTTATCGACATCCCGAAAATTACAAAGATAAGAATGTACTCGTACTTGGGGCTTCGTATAGTGGTCGTGATATTGTAAGGGAATTATCATCGGTTTGCAAAAAAGTGTATTTATGTATTCGGCAAGATGAAAAACGAACGATACCAACCCGTTGCAATGAAAATACAATTACACTACTACCAGAAATCATAGATTTTCATGGTAATGGTATGATTGAATGCAAAGATGGATCTATAATTGATGATGTCGATGAAATCATATTTGCAACCGGCTACTTATATAAATATCCGTTTATGGAATATCGATATGGAATAAAAGGTAATGGTGAAACCACAGATGGAATGAATGTACATGACCTTCATTTACATTTGATGGATATCGACCACCCTACTTTATCGTTTATGGGATTACCCAGATCAGTGGTTCCATTTCATCTATTCGAGTACCAAGCAGAGTTCCTAACTGCATTCTTTCTGGAAAAATTGAAATTACCTTCAAAATTGGAAATGAAAAGGATAGCTCTGGATGGAATCACTGGATTTACACCTTCAAGTAGTTCATCAATTCATCAATTTGGAAATCCAAATGAGTTTACATACTGTGACTATTTAGCTTCACTCTATGGTGGTCCATCAGTGCCACAATGGCGAAGATCACTTCGTGATAATTTAGTATCCTTGTACAATAAGTTTCATGGTATTGAATAAATCAAAATGCAACCAGCAGCATAAATTACTGTACTTTCATTATATTATTCCAACAATCGCCTTAATCCTAGAAAATGAAGGGATGTACCAAGCGTCTAACACTCGTTCTTAAAAAGCAAACGCAACAGCAAACTGATGATAATTCTTCGGTGTCTGGAAGTAGTTCTAACGAGGATGATTCTGGAATGATAAAGTATTGAATATAAACTTTGAAAATTGAATATTAATTCCTCGTTATAAAATTGTTATCATCCGACATGTCCATTAAAAGGATTTAGTATGAGTGTGCTCTTAACCTAATCGTATCATTCGACAAGTCTTTAGTTAGAGTATGGCACAAACTCACTACCGTTAAGCTTTTGCTCATATACCTACGAGTACCCTAATGATTTTACCAACGTTGATGCCATAGGCAAATAATTTTTAACAACTCTCAATAGGTTTAAATACCCAGTATCATTTGGTGCCCCATCTATACTACTTAAGTTCGACAAGCAGACTTGCAAGTGGTTATATTAATACCTAACTCCTTAGATATACGTTTATAACGTTATTCAATAAGTTTGTCCGGTTTCGTCTTCTCCGTATTTAATATATGGTAATTTGTACACTAGTATATGCCATTAATTTCAAAATATAAAACAAAGGAGTATATTATTCCAACAATTTGTTAATATCTTGTTCAAACGCATAAATTTCATTGGGAGATATTCTAGTAACAGTATTAAGACAAATCTGTATCAAAAAATCTTTTGGAATTGAGGGTGCTTCACATTGCACATCACTTATGACTTGAAGAAATGTTGGCAATGATGCTGGATCTTGAATAGCATTGAATAGTTGAGTCCAGTAAGTCTTGTTATTGGCAAATTCTGATTTCAACAATATAGTTGTATGTTTTCTTAAATATTCTTTTGGTAATTGATTTAACGTTTCAAATAGAAATTTGTATCCTGTCTGTTGCCTCTCAATCGACTGACTCGACAAATACTGATGAATCTTCAAATGCGTTGAATAATCTTGATCACTCAAACAAAGATTGATAAATAGTTTGATGATAGATAAGTTTAGTTTTGGATTCGCAGATACAATTTTCCACAACGTTAAATAAAACAAATGCTTTTGATTGGTTGGTAATTTGATAGTCGTTCGTCCTACGGAATATAGCAGAAGTTCGGTTGTCATTTTAGACAATGTGTGAGGGATAATCTGTGTATTTCTATTCAGATATAATAATGCTTGATCTGCTCGTCCCGTTCTGCATAACGCCTGCATATATCGGTTTGTGAATTCTTCTGATGGTATTATCCCATGACGATGGAAGGCAATAGACAGATTATTCAAGTTGGTAGCTATTTTTTCTTTGACAAATTCATCTTCTGTAATGGTTACTCTTGTCCCATCATGATCCACTTTGGTGATTTGGTGTTTATTTCCAGTTTTACTTGATTTTATATCTTCAATGACATGGTTGACCATTAAAATTTGAATTTCTGGTTGATTGAGCAACTTCATACTTTGAATGGTGTCTACAACTGTTGTCATTGATGTTTTTTGAGTTTTCAATAAGCATAAAAGACTTTTGGCAGTTTCAACATTTGGTGCATATAACTGGAAAATAGTTTGTACTGTTTTCTCCAGAAGTTCGTTGTTTCCCTTGGTTTTGACTAGAACTGATAAAGCAATATTCAAATCATGTAGTGTTGGATTGTTATTAGTCTCATATTTGATTCGATTTAGAGTTTCGATAATAGCATCTATGTTAACATATTTTTGCGAAGCAATATTGGAACTGATAGATTTACTGTTAAAATTGAAAACAGATTGTGCAGACATAGACTTTTCTAAAACACAGTTAGAGACTTGGTAAACGAAAATCAAATTGTGTCAATGAGAGAAAATATAAATCTAAATGGATACACTTACCAGAAATAGCCAAATGACGTAGAAGTGTGGAAAAATATTTACCAGTTAACTGTAATGTGGACTGTTTTGCAAATCCATTAACTAAGGTTTTAGTAGAATAGATGATACCATATTCCCAAGGTGTTGAATGAAGCTCAAGGGCAGTATAAAATGGTAACAGACCATCTTTAGGATAAGAGACAGAGCTTGATTCGGCAATAAATAATGCGTAATTCTGTAAGAGATCTCTGGCTAGATCTAATTTGTTTAGAGATACTAACATTTTGTAAAACTGCGAAGTCTGAAAGGGGAGAAGCACCCGATTTGTTTTTCTCAATGCTATGAAATGTTAGAAAAACAACAAGATACCAGTCCAAACTTTGAGGTATGAGAACATCTGATCTTTTCGTATCTGATTCTTGAAAATGTCAGGATTGAAAAACGATTCGGCATACTACGATTAAACGGGGTGGAATACCAACTGATTCATTGTTGAATTTCCTCTAGAGGATCTGTGGTAAGATTTTTCTGGTTTAATGATAGGAACAGTGAGAGACAAAGTGGACAATAATTGAGCATCGTTCTCTAAATAGGTATTTGTACTGTTTCCAAATGCGTTATTCTCGTTATTGTTAGGATAAACGGTTCTTTTCAGAGTTGGTTTCCAAAGGGGGAAGGATCTTTTGTATTTAGGAGGATAGTTAGTGATTTCGGCATGATAAACTGGTTGATAATTTGAGTAAGTAGACGTTAGTCTTCTTTGACTGGAGCATGAAATCTCCTGTTTCTTTACCCAAAGTATATTTCCATTGGACACTGTAGAGCTTTGTAATAAGCGCCGAATTGTCATCCTAATGAATAATATCAATTGAAGGTCAAATTTAATTTTTTTTATTCTTTTTAAGAGTGGGAGAAACGAAGTTGAGAGAATTGATTCTATAGGTAGTAGCAGTAGGTTGATTATTTCACCCTCTTGTATTTACGTTTCTCTTGAGGATGTCAAGATAGACACGACTTGAGTTAATAACTAGCATTTCATATATATATTTGTATCCCTATCCTTAAGATTCTATCAGTTTCTAATTTGAGTTTATCTTGTATTTGAGAGACTTTTTGTTTCCTAAAAACTTGAAATTCAGTAAACTCCAACATTGAGATTGGATTGAAAAACTACGATTAACAACAAATCTTATAGAACTTTCAATAAGGATTTAATATGCTCTCGCTTTTACCATCAATCTCATCTTTGGTTGTATTTATACTCACTCTGCTGATTACTTTAAATGTCAATTTCTTTCAATATTCTTTATCTTCAAACTGTCGAATACTTTTTGCTTTGGTACTAGCAAACTCTTCATCGCTTCTTGTTTTGGTGTTGATTGCAATGGTTCATGTGAACCCTGAAGACACTTTATTACCTTGGAAAATCAACCTCTTCTTAAGCTGTTGTAATATCCTAATAATACTGCCATTTTATCAACTCTATCTGATTGGGTCACGATATGCACCATCCTATAAGATCCCCTCATCTATCGTTGGTTGTCTTGTGTTTGATCTTATTCTATTTAAAATTGGATCTTACTTCCCTCTGAATCAATTAGGTATACGATATCTTTCTGATTATGTAGAATGGCTTTCAATTGGGGGAATTGTTGGACGTGTTGGAGTCATTGGTGTTACGATAATGGCATGTCTTTCAGGATTTGGTGCTGTAAATGCACCATATTCCAATCTTGCAATTTTTATGAGGTATTATTTCATTCTCACATGTTATAGAAATGTGTCAGATGTTGATATTACTTCAGCTGAAAAAAGACTACTATTTACTGTGAACGCTTTAATTGATTTGAAGAAAAAGGCTTACGATAAACCTGTTGATGAAAAGACTACTAATTCATACTTTTTTTCTTCGATGAGTGAGGGTAGTGTAGTTTAAACTTACCAATGCAGCTGAATCATTGCAATCCAACATTAATCAACAAGAACTATTTATATCTCAACTCTTTATTGAACTGGATTCTTTACATGTAGATCGTGATCGCGCCAAAATTGCAAAATCTTGGAAAGGTACTTTTTGGATGTCTAATTTTAGGTTTATAAGTATAAAAGATTTATTTAAGGTATTAGATAGATATGCTAACATGTGGTAGGTTTATATTCAAATGCATTGGGTTACTTTTTCTCCATCTATTGTATCTTTAAAGTGCTTTCGGTATCAATGATAACTAATTTAAATAGTCAACCATCAATATCGTAGTGAATCCTACTAATGGAGAAGATCCAGTTACTCGATTTCTAAACATATTGGTACATAAAGTTGGTCTGGAATTGGATCTGGAGTTCTGGTCTGCACAGTTGTCTTTTGCATTCATTGGGATTATGGTAGTAGTAGCAGTCAGAGGGTTCTTAATTCAATTTTTGAAGGTAGTAAAAGTGCAATTAATTTAAAGGTACCTTAAACATTTATTGACCTTTTGATATCCAAAATCACTACTTCAACAATATCTGACCTCCCTATTGCATTTTTTACACATTTGATGGCATTCTACCTCCAAAGTGTGGTTTTGATGATGAGAGTCAATCTACCAGAAAAACATCGGTATGTAAGTATTCAGTAACGTTGTTTAGCGCTATCATGATATTAGTTATGGGTGATTTGAAATTAGAATTGTATCAGCGATGGTTTGATAAATGGTTTTTAGCATCCGTGGTCGTTTCATCTATATGGCATTATCACTTGGCAATCTCCAAAAACCACTAGATTTGTAAACTCAGCTTACTTCATAAAGATTATTCATAATTTAATGTAAAGTTTTATTAAACGATTCTCGTCATAAGATTAAACTGCTGGAACTATAGGGTGTTCCGGTAGAATTTCTTTCTCTGGTTCCTTTTCCTTTTCCTTTTGTGGATGAATTATATCGTTCATGTATCGTTCGTAAGTATTGGGTGAAACTTTATGGCGATTTGAGATAGTTTCAATATTTTGCTTACGGAGAGTAAATGGATGAACATCCATTCCTTGCTGGCCATCGACACAAATGGCAGATCGGAAAGCGTTCATTGCCGTTGCGCGTACCATTGGGCCTAGAGCTTCTTTTGTAACTACAGATCGGTTTTGCAGTGGTCCAAATGATGCCACCTTGAATTAGAAACTGTTAATTACCGTATCGTCTTTGAAGGTGTGGATGGTGTACATACCATTTACTAATGGACTTATGACAATGATCGCATTTCCGAAATCTCCTCCAATTGTTCCATTTTTATAATCCCGATAATGCTCATTCCAGACTATATGAACATGATCATTTCCTATGTGACGTTTCTATTGAATCAATTGCAATATACTCTCAAACCTTTTTCAGCTGCTTAGAATCAGTCAAGTCCGTTGGGAATTTGGTTATATCATGGAATACCATTTCAATAGTAGAGTTACAATAATATACTGCCTTTCCATTAATCACCATATTTGAATCTAAGCCTCCACAATAACCTGGATGTTCGCCAATATCAATCTTCAGTTAAAATCGATCACAATACCTCCCAACCAAGACTAGATACAAACTCATCATATTCAATACTTCCAGTAATATTTCTGAATATAGAGTACTCGTCTTCTTGTCCAGGTCCAACATAAACCACAGCAAATTTTGCAACTTCTCGACTAGAAATCAATTTCATTCATTTACCAGCTTTTTCGATCCAATCCTTTGATATCTCGCAATAGGTTTGTGGACTTTTGCAATAACTGTAATCCAGATGCTTTTAAATGCTCGAAAGAAAGCTGGCCTAAATGAGAAAGAAGCAACCTTGGTATGGAAAAAGATCCACGGTCTTGAGTTAAAATTTGAGAGTTATAGCGCGGGATGTCAATAAAAGCTAGAGTATCTTGATATGCCAATGAACTCTTTAATTCTTCCTCTATCTGTTGCTCTACCAAATCTTTAAATGGATCCACTTCAGTTGAATCGATGGAGGGGATTGTGTACTGGCATTCCGGGTAATGCTCTTGGATTCTTTTGGTTAGAAAAGAATTCAATAGTGTTACTGTTGCAATGTGGCTTCTAAAATATCCGACTCTCTAGTTAACAAACCGTTTATTGATCCCAAACTAAGGTTAATTTAATTATAACTTTACGTATTCATACTCTGCTTCTTCGGATCATTCATTAACGGTTTTCCATGAGTCGGGGTCTTCACTTTCAAACAATTACAGGAATGAGTTCTTTCAACTTCATCAATGCTGTGGTGGAACTGCTTCATCTTCCATGAAAATTTACCTGCGGCATTTCGTATTAAAATTCTACAAGCATTTTCTGCAACCAATTAGGTTTGATATATCAATTTACCCGAAGGAATATCAACATAAGTAAGAATAGTAGAATTGCTCGACGAAAAATATTGATACATATCCGAATCTATCTCTTCTTCCATTGGATCGACTATTAACCTACAATGTTTAGAGATGCTTGATACGTATTAATAGCAGCTGGTCCATTAATTGGCGAAAAGTTGTCAAGATGTTGAGATAAGTGAAGCAGTGTATTCTGTGCAGTGTCCTAGCTGTTAGATGTTGTAATTGTACCTTCAGTGATTGGTATAAATTGAGCATATCGTTGCTTCCAATTGCGGTCTGTTCATCTTTTTCTTTGGATTCTGCTTTGTCTCTCTGTTTTATTAAATCCATTTGTGATTCTACGCCATTGACCTGAACTTAGTAAACATGCTACGATACTGCAACGTGGATCGTTTCTTCAATCACTTCTGAAACCCTTAGCGCAGTATTTGGATTTTCTACTAATTTGGATGGAATATTCATCAGCCAATCCAGTAATGTTCTAAATAAGTGTGACACAATTGTCACACAAATTCTTAAGTCTTCAACATGTTTTCGTTCCATTGAAAGGTGCTCGGATATTCCAAGAACTATCCGACTAATTACAACCATGGTTTCAGCCTGAAATTACCCAAAGCGAAATTACCTCTTCTATAATTAACCGTTTGTATTCACATCCTAAAAGAGACAATCCATCATTTGCTGCTTTAGCGATTCGTAGTTCTTTGCAGCTAATGAAATCAAGTAATGTTGTTAATAAGTCGGTTTGAAGGATCTTGGATCGCCGATGGTCAGGAATGAGACTCTCTTCAAACAAGGACATCCCAAACATCCAAAGAATTGTTTCGCAAGCATCATAGTTTTTCAAATCAAGATTCAACTGCAATTGCTTTTGAAGCAAATCCCTAACTCCATGCTTTAAATTAGAGAATATATGCACTCCTTTTGCATTTTGATCTGGATTGTATGATAACGGTCTATCTAAATCTGAAGTTTCAGGAGATGCTACTACAAGTTCTTTGGTTCTATATCGTTTTTCAAAGCTTATAAGTGATCCTAACAACTGTATTACATCTTTGCAAACTTGTAGCTCAACATTAGGCAATAGATTCTAAACATGAATCCAAATGAAATAATTACAATCATATATGCACACTTGATGAATGTTGGAATTACAATAGTTGATCCTGGTAATGCAAGTGTGTACAACTTCGAAACGTTTGAAAGGACCGAAAATATTGTTGCATCTATTGGGGATGAAAGATGCTGTTAATGTAAGTTATTTATGTCGAAACCTTAATCAATATTCGATAAAAATGGCCCAACCATTTCGAATATTCTGGTTGATCATGTCTTTTACACATCATTCTGCAAATGCATCCGCTTGCTATTTCAACACTTCTTGAATATTCACTAATTTATCAAATTCAACATTATGTACATTGGCATATCGGCAGCCTTAAACAATATTCCGGCAAAATCGAACAATGATGGAGCTTTTGAGTTGTCAAATGGCTGCATTTGGCGAGTCTTGGGAATGAAATTATTGAAAGATTTACCTTATTCAATATATCCCAAATGTTTACAATGCAAGTAATGATTTGAAAATGAACATCTACATTGCGTATCTCATGGATTTTCCCAATGCAACAAAGTAAATTTTTCCAAATATACATCGCATTAAACGAATTCCAATGCTCAAGATTTTTAATCGCTGTGAAATCACCATTCTCTGCCAATGCGCTCCATCCATAACCTGTATCCGCGGCCCTAATTGTATTGGTAAGGATTTTATTTACCCATCATCGGAAGTTTTATCACTCTCTTGACTATTTTCTGGATCATCCCCAATTATCTTAGATAATCTATTCGGTCCTTTGGTTGCAGAGGTGTTAGTCGGTACATGAATTGAATGGCCAGAGTGATTAGCGTTGCTTGGTTGATTATTTGCCAACAAATTTTGCTGGCTGGTGGCAAGCATTTTTCCACGATTAATCCTTTTTGCTTTCGTATGGTCTTCTTTTTGGGTTATATCAGTGGCTGATAGCTTGAATGAATGATCGGTCAGTATATTAGTCATTTGAATCATGATCGCCTATATTTCTATGAAATTGCATATCATTCATACCATCCACTGCTTCAAATAATTTTCAATTTCACCTAATTGATTTAAACTGATTTCCAAATTTCTCCACATTTGCTCATTCTTTGTATCACTTCGAATCCACACAATAAATATTGTCTCAGTCAGCAATTGAATGATATCGTCCAAGTAGGGTGACTTTAAGGTGTATTGTGACGTAAGGGCATTGATAAATAGTTGATCTTGAATATCAAGCAACGATTTCATTAGTGCCTCCCAACTACGTTGATCTAACTTATGGAATGTTTCACATGCAATGAACCTGTAAAAATATATAATATTTTTAAACATGGAAAACTAAAATGGTTTAAATTATTCAATTGTACTTGTTTTTCTGGTGTGAGTGTTTTTCCAAAAAGGGAGATCCGAAAATATTTGATATACCGTCGTAACATGATATTTCCTTTTACAACCGAAGGAGTAGGATCTTTGAGACTGATACAGCTTGAAGTTAAAAAGCGATGAGTATCTTCATCCTAATAATTTTAGCTAAAGTAGTCAAGTACTGGTTGAGTTAACCAACAAGATATAATGTGGATTGGAATAGAAGGTTGATGTAAAATAAACCCTTGTCTGAACATTTCATGTATAAATTCTCGGTTTTCTTCGTCTCCAAGAAATAATTCTTGCAATAGACCTATTCCAACTTCTTTTGGAAGTGAGTTTTCGCTTAAATGAACAACAGTGGTGGTGATTTTTGAAATAAATTGCAATAATACATCTAATAGTTCAATTGAACAAAATTTATCATCTGGAATGTTATACATGATCAAAATATACATTTTAATATATCGGTTTGTGATTTTAATTTCGCGTTAATGAGTGGGAATAGTTTCCGAATGTAAGCATCCTTAAAAAAGTTCCACATCTGATTCAACTTAAGACAGCTTTCATCATGGATTAATAATGAGAATTCGGTTGCAGTATATTCTATAAAGTAAGTATTCAAAGATTACCTTTAAATTTTAAATTTTTGGAAATCCTATTGGCAATATCAACGATGTTGTTTAAAATATCATTCAGGAGTTCTTTATGATTTACCAAGTCTAATCCTTCTTTTGGTACTACGACACCGATAATTAATTGCAGTTTATTGTCCAAATTGCCGGAATTTAGATCTTCGAATGATTTGTGTTGCTTCTCTCCATTCTTGATCATATCTTTCATGAGAAATTCTCCTAATATTCCTGTTTCATCTTCTCCTGTGCATTCATATATGCTTCCATCTTCGTCAGGAACGTCTGGTGGTGGAAACAGACTTAAATCGACGACTTTTGCATACAATTGCTTTGATTCAATAGCAACAGGATTTTGAGATTCCAAAAATTGTAATAATAGCACCAGTCCATGCTTTCTAAGTTTCTGATGATTTCCAGGATGTAATAGTATATCAAATATAGTGTCTATATTGTAAATAGTTAGAGATTTAGATTCACTTTACGAATTCGAATCAACATCCATCCATTATTAATCTTTTCATAACAATATTTAAGTATTTTTTCAAATAAAGTAAAGGTTTCAAATAAATTGGCGACATCTTTGGAACCTATTGGTAATGATTTTTCTAGAGATTAAAGATATTAGACTCTCATACCTCGAATCTTTTCTATTTTATAACAAATGTATTCTTCAACCAAGTTGTATATTAACTGGTCATGAGCAAGAAATACTTTCTTTTCATCTGTTTCGTTTGAACTTTCTAAGGTTGAATTGAATTCATGGTTTTACCAAGAAAACTTTCTAATCCATGTAATCTCTGTTTACATTTTAGTTTATCTTCAAATAAAGGTTTTAATTTTTTTTGAAGCTTCTCCTGTCGTTTAACTTCTGCCGACATCAGTTATTAAGTGAAAATGTGTTGATGGATGAAACGCGTCTAAAAGTTTAACAATATATCAACCTCAATAACAATTCAGGAAGATTTAGTATTTGATATTTGAATTTTTAAACTTAGGGTCCGTCTGTCAACTCTGGAGATATTCAACTCAATGTCAGAGTATCAACAAAACATTAACACAGCAGAGTTAGATAACTTTCTTACATATTTATTTTATTATAATCATAACTTAGCTTTCAAGGGTTCAAGTCTATACTTGATATCTTTCAAGTGTGATGCACTTGGATACCACTTTTTATACAATTCTTTCACAACTTCCAAATCTTTTCTCAAAGATTCATTTTGTTTAATATTATAATCCGAAGTAATTTTTGCCATACACCATGCCAGGTAATGAGGATTAATCTTTGTTGGAGCGTCTAATGGTGGGGTTGATGTTAATGGAGGTGGATTGGCTTGATTTGGTTTAAACCCCCTGGTGTTGTTAAAATAATTAAACTTTCATTACCATAACCTATTTTGACCCATAATCCAGGCAATGGCAACAGTATAAGTGTTCTCTTCCTCGTAAATTGCAGAATGGCCTTGTGTACCAAATCCATAGATACTACCTTGTAAAGCATCTGAGAGATGAATCAAGATTCCATGATCTGTTAGACCCTACCATTCTATTAAAATGATATACTTACTTCGTTTCTGAGTTTTAAAGCAAACACAACTAAATGAGATAAGAAATCAGGTTGATAATCAGCAGCATCAATGTAAAGCGCTCTGTAAATATTTGGATGTTGTAAACCTTGAACAGTAGCGGAATATAATGGTACAACCTAAGTTGAATATCTCAAACAACTTACTTGGTCATACCAACTTCCAATAGCAACATATCGACAACCAGAATTTAACAAATGACTCATAGCTTCGTAATATCTACGGGCAATAGTTGATTGAGAATTATTAAAATCAAAAAGTTGTTTAGCAGGGTCTGATTCAACGTATTTGATGATAATGCTTGATTTTAAATGTGGATATGGTCCTACAAAATTAACCACCCATAATTGAAAATGTACCATGACTAATTCCCGCCATTGCGAGAATACCAACCCTCTGTCTACCAGGTGTCACGATTTGTTCTTGGATTAACTTAGATAAGAGCAGAGCAGAGACTGGACAACTAACACAAATTAGATAAAATATACTCACCCTTGACTGTGTGCTGATAAGACAACCAAATCCGCATCCTATATATGTAAATCCCCAACTTAAATTACAATGACTTTCTGCTTCCAATCTTTTGATGGATCCACTAGTAAATTATAAAGATTGTGTAATCTTTCTTCAATTGTTCCTTCACCTTCCAAAGGAATCACTTCAACATCTTCTGGTAACAAATGTATACCATGTCTATCACGAAAGTATCCTGATAAAGCCTTTTCCATTTTATTAGCAAAGTAAGCTGATGTTCCCACTGGCTCTCCAATCACTGGATTGAATATTTTATTAGGAAACCATCCATGAACACCTATCATTAAGCAAACGATACTTTACCAATGATAACAACTTTTTCGATATCGTAAGGAGTTTTTGTTAAACGATCTATTTCTAGTGAAATTCCTTTCGCTTCCACCGTTCCACCTAAAAAGTGATACCAAGATTGTATGGTATGTAAAAATCGTTGATAATAACTTCGTGCATGACTTTGTCTTTCTATCGAATTATCTGGAAGTAATTCTTCCTATAAAACGTTTAAATAATTTCAATTTACTTCATAACTTGGTAAAACCATATTCATCTTAATACGTTTTCTTCGTTTACCATCCAAATCTGGTTTAGAATTCGAATTTTGTTTTGATTCCGAATCCATTGAAGATTGATTTTTCTCCTAAGAATAGTTTAATAAAAAGTTTATCAATTGTAAAGATGAAATAGAATTGATGACATGAATAGTTAGTCAATACCTCATTTTCCCAAGGATGATTTTTAGAATCCAATAGAATATCATTATCAATCTGATTTAATTGTTTTTTATTTCCAATGGGATCCATACTAGTATCCATTTGTTGTTCAAGAGACACGTTTATTGAATTATGATTCGGATGAATGATTGATTGTCGTTGGAATAAATTAAAGAATTTCATTTTGGATAGTTGAGAAATAATTCGATTTCGAATTCCTGCAGTAGTCATTGATTTAAATTCAATAGAAAAATTAACAAAAAATTGTGATGTCATATGGTAGTCATCTGAATAGCAAGTAATGAATTGATATAGATTTCTATTTGATTGATATTAAAATGATTGGATTTTATTGGTTTGAATGGTAGAAAATGTCGCGAATTGATTGCATTGGAATAAAGGATCCAATATTTGATTTTAATGGAATCATTTGTTTAAATCCTTAATTACAATTGGATCCTTAATGAAATCATTCTACCATCAAATGGATCCTTAAAAAGATTGGATTTCTTTTCTGAAAAAATAATGAATCCTTGGCGAATTGAATCTAATTATTCTCTAGCTACAAACATTGTAATCAAATCCAAGTTACCAAAATATGGAATCGTTTGTTCTAATCCTCAACGTGCAAGAAGATTAGCGAATAAATATTTACAATCACCAAAGTTAACATTTGATTCTTGGGGAATTGAAGTTTACATTTCATCAGATGATTGTATCTTTTTCATTGCAGCAGTTCCTGTTGGAGCTGGAGGTTCAGCATTTGCATTTCATCAAATGTATGTAGCTGGTGCAGAATATTTAGTTCGTTATGGATCTAATGATAGAAAATTAACTAACAAAGATTTAAAAGATATTCTTGTTGTTCAAGAAGCTGATAATATCTTTGGACTTATGCGTGCAACTCATTATGATGAATCTTTATGGGGTGCACCTATTCCATCATCCGAATCATTATTCAATACTGTGGTCAATCAAACTAAAAAACATAATGCAATTCCAAAAATAGCAGTATGTCATCATGTAGAAGATTATCATACCATTGCATTCCCAGATGAATTACCAATCCATCTATCTACCAAAGCAAAATCAAATGCTCAAGACATTGAAAATCGTCATGCTGAATTAACTCAAACTTGGGATATGGAATCTGCTGCATTATTCTTGAAAGCTAAACAATTTGGTAAACATGCTGTAACTGTTTTACAAAATGTTTTAAAACATACTCCTGGGTTGGAATTACCTTATGAAGGTCATCATGGAGAAACTGCTTTGGAAATGGAAGATTTGATTTTCAATATTATTAAATCAAGTTTTCATAATTTGGAAACAGGAAATTAAAAAGAGTTTATTCTATTCTCTTACAGAATTGTACTAATACATAGTATTTTGAATCCATTAGTTTTAATTCATTTTTTTTTTTGTTGAATCAAAAATGGTAAGATTGAAATGATGAGAAGATGATATTTTATTGACTTTTAAATAAAAAATAAAATAAAATGGATGCAGGTTTAAAGTTTTGGAGCTTCAGGAGATGAAGGATCAGTGACGGCTGGTGCGGGGACGGAAGCGGATTCCGGTTTAATAACTTCCCCATGACCTTCCGTTTCTTCAGCCAAAGCCAATATTTCATTCATAGCAACTAATCCATCATTATCGGCATCCAGTTTAGTGACGATTTTGGAGATCCGGTCATCATTAGGATGATCTCGGATGACACGTAAGGTTTGTTCAAGATCTTGGATTGATATTTGACCTTCCAAGTTGGGTTTGACCAAATTGAGTTTCGATCCGATTTCGGAATCATATTTTTCAAGTTCGATTTCGATTTTGGCAATCATTTTATCAACTGTGGTTCCAAGTCGGTCAGTTGATTTTGGTGGTTCTTTTTGTGTAAATTGTTTATATTCTTCCACATCCTAAAGTTAACTTTGTTTTTGTTTACTTCAATAAATTCTTGTCGATCTTCTTTAAGGCCAACCAAATCTTGTTTTACATCTGACAAGGCAGAATCTTGTGACATGGCTTTCAGTGCTTTGGCTAAGTTTTTAATTTCATTTTCGGATAGCTCATCATCTTTATCTTCAGTGGCTGTGGTCGTAGCAGCTACGACTGGAGTTGGAGTTGCAGGCGGTGCAACAGCAGGTTCACCAACGGTTGGCTCTGCAGGCTTCACTTCTGGGACTGGAGCTGGTTGTGAAGCTGCTGTAGTTACAAGAGTCTCGGTAGAAGTTGCTGGGGCATCTGCTCCAGCATCTACTTGCACGACTGGTGTGGTGGTAGATTCTGATGCTTTAGCAGCCTCTTGTTCCAATAATTTCTTTTCTTCAATCTTTGCCTTCTTCTTGGCCTCTTGTTCCTAATAATTAAAACTCAATATAATACAGCATCTTGTTCCAATTCATCTTGAATCATCTCTTCTTGTTCCTTCACAACATCCAAACGTTGTTTATAGGTAGCTACACCTTCTTGTTCAGAAATCTTCAATTGAGTTTCATTGACAACTTGATGAGGTAAAGATGAAAGAGTCGCTTGCAAGACTGGAGCTTTGGCGGTCAATACATCTTCACCAGGGTTGAGTAGTCGAGAAGAGGTTTGAAAGGCGTGAGAAAGCAGTAAAATACTGGATGGGATTTTATGAACTAAATGGAGTTCCAACCATTGCTGAAGTTCAGACCTCATACGCTAATGGTTAGTCATGAATAAGGTACAGCTGGAGAGACACCTTGAGTGACGATTCCTCTAGCTGAACAAGCATATTGTAATTCAGAGATTGTCAATTCTTTTACACCTTCTAGGAAAATCATTTGATCATCTTGTTTCAATTCCAATAATCTAGAGTTGATGGTGTTGCGTAAAAAAGAATCGGTACCAAAAGCATTGAGATTCATAAATCTGGCTAAACTAACTAATTGTGGTCGTGACATATTATTCAAGGTCAATTCATCTTGAAATTTCCTAGCCACTCGAAGTACATCCTCTGTTGGTGCAGGCATTCCAGAAGTACGAACCTATATATTATAAAGGACTCGATTACGTTGCTAAAGAATTCGCTAAATTCCTTTGCTGCATCAGCTTTAGCTGTTCCAGATAATGCAACTTCCCCAACAGTTTCTTGCAAGAATTTGGCCATCTTAATTCTCACTAACAAAAGATTCTTCTTTTTCTCTTCCTGTAATTTTTGTTTAATAAAGATCCATATTTTACCTCTTGAAATTTACTTTCAAATGTACTTGGTAGCATATTTGGGAATATTTTCAACAGCACAGGAATAGCAAATTCCAAAAAGGGAACAATAACCAACACCAGTAAAGGCACTAATCGTAGTAAATCACCAATAGTTCTTTTAAGCTGATAAAATTAATTACAATATAATAATTAAACTGGGAAATGAATAATTGAATGTAAATTACACTGCTAAACTGTAACTTTGGTATTAATAGTAATAGAAACATATTTCGTATGTCCATTGATTGAAATAGTTGTATATAAAAAGTAGACTTACCTGACGATATTCTCTTCTCGATAAAGGAAGACCTTTTAATAATTTCCATAATAAACGAGTTGAAATAGAAGTTTCTACACCCAATAATTTCAAACCATGCCAAAAGTGTAATATTTCATCTTTTATACGTTGAGATAAAGATTTTTTTGGAGTTGTAGTTATGATAGAATCTTGTAATTTATTTTGATTTAATAAAGCGTCATCTTTTGCTTCTCTTAAAGCAGTTTCGAAACCAGTTTCTTCTTTTAATTTATGATTTTCTTTTTGATTTGTGGAATCCTTTATACCTGATTTTATATGAGGAAAAGACCAAAAAGAGTTTGTATTATTTAGTAATAAATTTGAATGATTTAGTAATAATTTCGAATGAATTGGTACTAATTGAACATTTTTTGATAATCGCGAAATTCTTGAAATTCTCCACATTTTGAAAAAAGTGAAGTTTTATTTGTTATTCCGAATTAAATTAACCCTAACCACAACTTACTAAATCACCCACCAAACATTAAAATATTCTTAACCAATTACATAAAACTGTCATAATTTCAATACTTATTGTATTCAGTAATAAATATATAATACAGTAGTTTAAAATTAAATACATTGTAAAGAATCACATGAATAGTGTAAAAATTGAATGTAATTGATGGTGAGGACCGTAAACTATCATTTGTCGCGTCTTAATGTGATCCAGTAGATTATTTGATGCTAAGTGGGTAAATAAATAGATTGAAGTGAACCACTTCAAAAATCCCACACATTGGTATATAAAATAGACTTACAGTTGTTCCCACATGCTAAAATATTTAAAAGCATTTCACCTTACCCTCACTCGAAACTATTTACCCATTCTACCATTCAAACCGTAAATTCCATCGCTTTAATCCTTTGTTCTTTGTCTCGGTTGGTATGTTTGTTTAAAATTAGCAAACTAATTAAAGTTAGAACAAACCTTATCTTAGGAAGCGCGAATATTCTTGTTGTAAACTTAGAGACAGAGGCGGATTTTCAAAAGGGCATTAATGAAGGCCTTTCTTCTTGGTCGAACTATGGTTAGTTTGAAAATGAAGGGTCTAAACCAGGAGGACGGATCACGGAGAGACACATAACTTTCGGCCTTGATTAATCAATGAATTGAGAAGGGTAGGGTAGACAGTTCACTAGATCATAGCCGAGATACCACAGATACACCACTTTAATCCTTTGTTCTTTGTCTCGGTTGATATGCTTGTTGTAAAATTAGATACGGAGGTGTATTTTTAAAAGGCATTGGAGAAGGTCGAACTACGGTTAGTGTGTATAGAATGGACCTGGTGTTACGACGCAAGAAGCTTCGATCTCTGGGACATCATTCGACCTTGTGGACAGATCACTACAGCATGAATGATTCATTAGAGGAGGAATCTCCACAACTTTAATGCTTTGCCTTTTCCCTTTGTTCGTTAAGACCATCAGATCTTTTCGTTTTTGCGCCAGGTAATTGGCTTCAGTTCCATCATAAGGGATCACTGTCGGCACACCACTTTCAGCCTTAATAACTCCATGAACCGTGTAGGGACGGTTTGAGATCTGAAATTCTGGATGAAATATCACCGGGGTATGCATTTTGGTGTACATTTCGGTGTTAATTCTTTTTATACCCTTTCTTATCTGTGCTGATTTGATTTGTCATCAACAACAAACCTGGTGAAACGACGTGAGAAGCTTAAATTCAAGATGATAAATCACATTTGTACAAAGGAGTCAACACCAAAATGCATATCCCAGTGATGTTTCATCCCGATTTTCAAGTGTCGATGGAGTTATTAAAGCTGACAGTGTTGTATTTTCCGGAACTGAAACCAGTTACTTGACTCAAAAACGAATAGATCTCATGGTTTCAACAAACACTGTTACTGCTGTTGAATAATACTTACTACTCAACTTATTCATGTGTGACAAAAATCTCTCTTCTTTCAACCAGACCAATCTGTAGGCCTCAAGATTTGTACAAAAACTTGCAACTCTTGATTACTTCTCAAGCTGTAAACGAGTTTTGTAGTCAAATACCACATGTCCTGACCAACACGCCATCATAAGTAACGGACTTCAATTCAATAAACCGAATCTTGTACATTAACCAAAATCTTCATATGATAACTAGTAGCATTGATTATTGTTCGATAAAGGGGATAGATGTAAATCTTGAATAAACGTTGATTTTGAGATTCATTTGGAAATTTTATGAGTGAGTTCTAATTCACTATTCATTTTTAACATATCAAACATTCGTGCTAAGTAGTAACTACCATTAGTTGGAATGTATGATGTTTTTAATTTACGCATTTTCATGCACACGCTTATGTCTCGTCACGAAATAGTTTATTTAAAAACAAAAGCATGTTCAAAGCTTTACAAGAATCCCTCCAAGTATTAAGTGGCAAGGTCATGAAACCAACTATCAACGGTGTCGTAGCGGATGGGTTGGCCAATAAAGGTTGATCTTATCTCAATCCATGGAGTCTTAAGTTTCACGACGCGCTATTCACATATCAAACTCTAGGTTAGGTCCTTTTTTGTTTATTAACACTGCATTTTTTGGTACATTTAGACCGAAATTATTACATTTCAATCGGAACAAGCTATTACTATATCTGTTGGTCCATATGGGTTTCAGTCACAATCAGTAAACTATCTATCTCTTTACTAAACTAAAAGTAACTAAATCTGTCACTACCAGATGATAAAATGCGTGTAAAACTATTTGAAATGGTATAATCATCTGTATTTGTCAACGGTCACTTGAGTTTTATTGACTCTCTAACTTGTCTATGCCACGCATTTATGTGGAGATGAATGAACTGTATCTTAACCACTGTGACTGTTTTGCTGCTTCAACAAACTAAGGAAGGACAGTCCATCCATTTACTAAACTAAGGAAGGACAGTTTCTCTATTTACTTTCCATTATTCACGTTCAAGGCAAGTGTCATATCGGTTATCTAAGAGTTTATTAAGAGCATTCATGATTGGGTCCCCTGTGCTAACAGGTCTCCAAATGCAGATAATCTTTGCAGTTTGTGGTTTATACAGATACTCGTACTGTACAATCAAGAAGTGCTTGAATGAGTCATATTGATATTATTCGGTAATGATAAACACTATTTCTGAGTGGTATTGATGATTTTGACGATATTTAGAATTATTCAATAGTGGTGGGTATTATGGTATTGTAAGGTTGTATATGGTAACTTGACCTATTTTTTCAATGTGGTTTGAAAGAAAATTCGATTCGAAAAATTGCGAAATTTGGACGGATCGAGTGCAGCAGCAAGCCACATCCAGCTTCGTTAGCTTAGTCGGTAGAGCGTGGTGCTAATAACGCCAAGGTCACAGGTTCGATCCCTGTACGAAGCACAAGGTTTCATGGTGTAGTCGGTTATCACGTGACCTTAACATGGTCAAGGTCTCCAGTTCGATCCTGGATGAAATCATTTTGTCCATCTGTCTTTTTGCTATCATCCATCTTATAGTTTGCGGTTGTGTGTGACGGTGAATTCTTTGGTATGAAACCTCAAATCGTGAAGATCTGCTTTTTGTCAGTGTGTCGATCACTGAGCGAATACAAATCACTGACATCACGTTGAAAAAACGCTCGAATTCTGATACTGCCATCTGTAATCATGTGAAATATTGGATGTGTACATGTCATGGTATCTGTAATTACTGGATATTACTGGTCTAGTATGAAAAACAAAACTAATGTTTGTGATTTTGTGTTTATGGATGCTTTAGCTATGAGATGCTAAACGGGTCAGGTTTTAATACCCAACGCTATCATACATACAATTCTATTGGAGATTGTTCAACACTGATTATTATCAAACGAACAGTAGGATTAATGATGATCATTGATCCAAGAAGTCAGGGTTGTTATCACCAACAAATTGAATTTGTTGCAGGAAACGATAATAACGCACCATTAGAAGATCAAGCTACTGACTGATATTATCCTTTATGCTGCTTGTAATTAGAGACCAATACCTTTTGTACTCTAGATCAGAAATGGAAGCTTTACACGACACGACCTTTTGACGACTAGATGTCAGTCGTTACTTAAGACCTAGCCAGTTAACCTAAATGAATAACCGTATTTACTCTAAGTATTCAAAACAACATTAATCAAATTTCGGTCTACTAACCCGTCAGGTAATATAGTGAAGGGTGTCATATTGTTGCTCAATTGATCTTCTTTCGATTAACTTCGGATAAAATACGAACCGTAGGGACAAGTAACCACTAGTTTAAATAGATTCGGAGAGTAGAAGATTATTTTATTCAGAAAATAGTTTAATTACTGAGTTATTTCATCAGTCCCAGATTCGGCAACAGCATTTGAAAGCGCTTTGGAATCAAATGTAGGATCACTTAGTGATTGACCTCTTGGTCCTTGACGTCTGACGAGATGGGAATCTGAAGCAAATACTTGAACTTGCCCATAAACAGTTAGTGAGAATATAGCCAAGATTGTAAGATATTGCATATTGTATGTTAGAGTATCAGTTTTTTGCTCAGAATTTATACTTTTTTATGAAACGTATGTAAGATTTTTTCTGAGGGTACTTGATTTTGTATGGGATTTTTACAAACTCTTACCCAAATGAGATGAATAAAATTAAACTACAAAAATTTTAAAAGCGTAGATCTAAATTGTATAGAATATTATATTCATTACACTCGGCATGAACTAGAAAATCAGTTAGACTTTGTGGGGGCTTGTTTTGAATTAGACTTAAAGCGTGTTTCACTAGCCAGCCACAAAACCAAGTCCCATTTGAAAATAAAACTATTGAGGCCCCCTTAAAGAAAGATCATTGGCGGGCCAATTATGAAAGTGTCAAATAAAAGGATATAATATTGATTTTTTGTAAAAACGAACAATTGTACATTTGACCTACGAATGTTCTAGACCGCACAGGGCTTGACAGTGAGGTATGAAAAACACTTTAGAAAACACCAGTTAATTGATTTTGATGATATCATACTTGTTATAGTAACATTCTGATCTGCATCCTAAAATATTGGATTAAGACTGAAATTGAAAATTTTATCTTTCCTAGGCGATTATATTTAGATAAGCACTTTATTACACAGAGTAAGTATTTCTTTGCATTTTCGTATGCATTACTAGAATACTTGATCCTACTCGGAAAAATTAAAACGAAATCGAGGATAAACTATCAGAGTGGGGAAAAACTGAGGGGAAGAAAGTTGACTTAAAATATTGACAGATTGATGATTTCTACTCAGACAATGTTGAAGAAGATGCAAAGCATGTTTACTAATACGAGTGTTACTGGATTATCTATATCGAATAGCTCGTACGAATTGGCAACGTTTGGCGCTGGTAAACTAACTAACCACAATAATGATTCTTAGGATGCTTTTGGGGAATAGAGAAGAGTTTCCGAAAAAAGTTCAAGAATAATGGATTGATTGATTGTCAAGTTGGTTATGCAGCTGGTCATGACAACAAGGCAGACTACCGGAAAGTATGCACAGGGAAGACTGGTCACGCAGAAGTTATTCAAGTTAAATATGATCCAAAGGTGGTTTCCTTTCCAGAATTGGTTGATTTCTTTTATCGTAGTCATGATCCTTTGACAGTCAATAGACAAGGTTATGATTCAGGAACCCAATACAGATCTTGCATATGCTATCATGATGAAAACCAGAGAATATTAGCAGAAGAAGGGACAAAAACGGCACAAAAACACTTTGGAAGTCATAGAATTGCAACTACAATTGAACCCATCGGAATCTATATTCCAGCAGAATCTTACCATCAAGATTACTTGACAAACAATCCTAACGGATACGAATGTGCTACTCACTTTGAGAGGACTTGGGAGCAAATTAGGGCAAAATATTTGTAGTTATGTACACAGTATAATACAATAAATACTGATTAAATGTATACCAAATTGGCATTCAGTTTCACTCTGACTCTAAGCTAGTAATTATGTTTTAGGATTTCAAATCGACAAACGCACTCCTACTACATTGACAGTCACAAATAAAATTTCAGATATAATCTTAAACTCAGATCTAGATTACTTTCAAATCATAAAACTACATCGTGGTATTAGAGCTCAGCAATTACTTATCTAGTGTATATCATCTGGAAACTTAATAAAATATAACCTATCATGTCAACTATAACGGGAAACCTTAACAATGTGAAATATCACGTCAAGGAACTTGAAAGCTCACATATAGATTCTTAGAATTGAATAGATTGAAGCGAACCACTTCCGTTGAAACACAAAAATCACACGCTTTCGGATACGAAATAGACTGAAGATTGGTCCCACATTCTAAAATATTTAAAAACATTTCACCTTACTCTCACTCGAAACTATTGAAAAGCCTGAGCGGTAGCTAAGCGCTTGAACAGGTAGGTCAACAATTTCATGAGAAGGACCAACAGGGAAGAGAATTCTGGTAGAAGAGCTTGAACATTTGGTCCTAGTTCACTACCAGAGTTTGAACAAAGAGGAAGTTCCACCACTCTAATGCGTCGCTCTTGATTTCTGTTGCTGGATCTAATAAGATCCAGTCGCAGAGTATCTTTCTCGGATCCATTAGGAGGTATGGCAGTAAGCACACCACTGTCCCCCCTAATGACCCCATAAACCGTGTACGGACGGTGTGATATCTGAAAATCAGGATGGTAGATGATTGGAGTATGCATTAGGTGTTCATTTGCAGTTGTTGATTCCTTTTATTCCTTTTCTTATCTTTGCTGATTTGATTCATTTTCAGATAAAACAACGCCCTTACACGGTTCATGGAGCCATTAGGGGAGACAGTGGTGCGCTCACTGTCATACCTCCTAATGGATCCGAACAAAATATTCTAGCACAAAAGCGACTGGATCTTATTAGATCCAGCAATAGAAACGAAGAGCAATTGATAAAAGTGGAGATTCATCTCTTGTATCTCAGTCTTGCTCTGGTGATCTGTCTACATCTGTCTACACAGGTCAAAATAGATATCCCAGAGGTCGAAGCTTCTCACGCCATAACACCAGGTTTGTTATATTCAGACTAACCGTAGTTCGACCTATGCCCTTCTAAAGATTCGATTCTGCATATAATTTTACAGCAACCATAACCACACTTCCTTAGAAAAGGGATGTTCTAAATTTTATTAGTTTGCCATTCTGTTATCAAATGCAGTAGGATATGTGGACGTGGTTACACTTGGGTGGTCAATGAAAATAGATAGATGTAAATCTCGAATAAACGTTGATTTTGAGATTCATTTGGAAATTTTATGAGTGAGTTATAATTGACTATTCATTTTTGAAATAGGGAACATTCGTGCTAAGTAGTAACTACCATTAGTTGGAATGTATAATGTTTTTAATTTCCGCATTTTTATGCAAAGGTTTATTTAAAAACAAAAGTATGGTGAAAGCTTTACAAGAATCCCTCCAAGTATTAAGTGGCAAGGTCATGAAATCATTTATCAACGGTGTCGTAGCGGATGGGTAGGCTGATGAAGGTTCATCTTATCTCAATCCATGGAGTCTTAAGTTTCACAATGTGCTATTCACATATCAAACTCTAGGTGCGGTCCTTTTTTGTTTATTAAGACTGCATTTTTTGGTCCATTTAGGGTTAACCGATATTATTACATTCCATCGGAACAAGCGATTACGATATCTGTTGATTCATATGGATTTCAGTCACAATCAGTAAACTATCTATCTCTTTACTAAACTAAAAGTAACTAAATCTGTCACTA